>OX328130.1:38339314-38406814 GCA_946811695.1 Gonocerus acuteangulatus | reverse complement strand
TGGGATAACCCCGGTAGTAAATGCGAATAAAATCGAAAGCGTCATTGGGAATGCCTGGTGCTTAAATTGAATAATTCCCACATTCAATATATATTAGTTTCCTTTTGTGGCTCCTAAGATGTTGCTTCGCTTTGAGTTACCATTTTATATTTTTACATTTTTTTACATATGATTAACATAATACTGTTAACTGTTTCTATTCTAAGCATTCCAAATGACACTAGGGAGAAGATCGGAAGCACGCTAAGATGGCGCAGTTTCTGCGAGTCGGACTTTTTTTTTCAAGTGAAAGATTCAAAACTGAAAAAACCTAAACAACATTAGGTAAATATTAGAGAATAAGTGCTTCGGGGTGCAAAAAATAAAATTACAAGCTATAAATTAGAAATCTTGATAAATCTAATGAGATGTATTTTCAAATTAGGTTGTTTTCCAAGCTGAGTAGCTTGTTTGAAAGTGTTGCCGATTCCATGCAAGCTACTTAATACAAGAGGTTGGTTCGGGTGTCCAAATTAGATGTTGAGATAGAAAACCGGACGGTTCTACCGCACTGATTATAGGATTTAGGCATCAGCTGGGGAGCATCTGGGCTGCAGAGGTGGGAATCCTGAAAATGAGGTGGGGTAATCAATGGTGTAGGTTCTCCACTTAGGTAGGAATCGTCGGCTTCGAGATTAAAATAATTGTTTTCATAAATAAACCAATTTATAAACGCAAAGAATACAAATATTTACAATTTTTTGACGGTCTAATACAAAAACAAAAAAGGCCGACTCGCAGGAACTGCGTCATATTAGCACGGTTCCGTTCATATCTCTAGTTCTATTAGTAAAGGAATAGCAGTGGTTATTCGTGGGGTTTGATCTTTCGTGAATAGAGAAAATAGATTTAAGGTCCCCACAGAAAACTGACAGTATCATGGCGACTTCACCCACCACCTTCTCAACGTTCGCTCTTGGACACACGATAACAATGTTTCACATTTTCTTATCTTGTTTTATTCAAATACTCGTTTTACTGTTAAATGCACTTAAAATGAGAAACAACCAGTTAGAAATTTAGGTGAAAACATACAAAACCCCGTTCAAAAGCGCAAAACTAACAATTGCGATTTTTGAAGTCCTTATTTCTTCGATTGACATCGCCTCATCGAAAATTACATCAACCTTTTTTTTTTGTAGGGAATTTAGTGGGCTTTCGAATAGTCACCTTTCGCTTACAACGATTTGTCCACCGTTTTCGAGATATTTTAGATAATATACGAAAATAACAAACCTTTTCATGCATGTTAATGAAATATTTTATTTCTAGTACTTACTTAATGCAAACGGAACCAAAATTTACCTATCATAGATTAGATGAATATCAAACATATGGAACAAGTTCCAACTGAATTAATCGTTTCTGAATACCCAAACTGAAAATTAGGAAAATTAGGTGATTCCATGTTTCTCGAAAACGCTTACAGATATCGCTTTAAAAATGGTTTCATTCATTCTTCTACGTTAAGAAACATATAAAACGAGTATCTGCAAGCATAAGATCACAAAAACCTAAGCGATTTTTCGCACGAATTTCGCTCCAAAAAGCATCTTCCGGTGGACGGATTCTGCCGGTTGCCGAACATGACCTTTCAAATTAGACGAAAGATTTTTGTACCAAATATAAGTAAATAAATAAATAATTGTATATATATATATATATATATATATATATATATATATATATATATATATATATATATATACACACAAATTTCAACCACCGTTATATTATTGATCTATGGGATGTGAAACATGAAATTTTCGTGTCGGCTCTTCCGGATTGCGTCATGAGGTCAACCTCATAAGCGGGTGGAGGGAGGTAGGAACCGCGCTAAAAATACTCCGGTTCAAACAATTATCTAATTGAATTAATTTCATTTGGCTTTACTGATTAATTAAATTTTATTAGCACACTTTTTTCCGCGTGATTCTAGATATCAGTTTAGCCTTGGCCCTACCTGCGGAGGGTTCTCGGTGTTGGCTGTAATTATACATTACTTTAAGAGCTCCTGAAGAAGCGTCATAGAAACGCGAAACATGTAGTGCATAATAAAGGGGAAGTGTAGAAAGTGGTTGTCTTTGTTCGAATTGGACCTTCTGCACCATAGAACTATTTTAGAAAAATAGGATCACTCACTTATAATGTTTCATTATAGTTTTCTGATAGTTAACAACTGTAGCATCGAACGTTTCTTTAGTAGTTTTTGATTGAGAGTTTTGAATGCATGCGCGCATCGAGAAGGCAAGGGGAATGCGAGAGAGGCTGGGCGTGCCCAGACAAACTGGATAATACACGAGTCATAGGCTAGACTCAATTACTCCGAGGTCTGATCACGTAGTGAGAAACAATCCCAGGTCTCAGTGCCGTGGAATCGAATAATTTACCCCGGCGTTGGGCTCCACTCCCATACACCCTAGAGGAGAGGATGGGGTATTCGGTCATTAGCGGAGGTTGGGTACTCAGATGGCATCTCCAAGGGCTTTGGGAGGTTTCTGGTGGCGATGGTTCAAGAATGCATTTCAGTTGGGTAAGAAGAATATATTCTACTAGGGAACAAAGAACGGTTCTACTTGGAATAATCAGAAACTGCATCATTTTAGTTTGAATCTCAGGTAGGTATAATTAATTGAGGGAATTAATATAGAAACTCTTAAACATTTTCTCACAATGTTCTTCCCCAAAACCCTATACCCATTTTCGATGCTTAGTTATTAATTAATTTTAGAGCAAAACTATTGAACAAAAACACGGGAAAATAAAACCAACTCACTTGAAACTATTGAAATATATAAATCATACACTTATTTTTAGAAAATTGACACCACAACCGGTTTTGAGATATTTATGTTACCATAAGTCCAAAACTGCGCATCTACATCTAGGTCATTAGCGCCGACATCCAGGGTGCAGCGAGGAATTTTACCAGCGAGTCATGGGATGATAAAATTATGAATCCAAGGCGCTAGCCATTAGACCACGGGAGACCCCCCTTTGATTAACTATTTTTATCTTTGTAATATCAACAAAAATTCCTGTATATTATTTTGGAGAAACGTCCATTGTTTGCAAAACTGTGTAAGTGCCTCAATAGTTATTGATTTTCCGAAACCGAAATTCCATCTTTAATTGGAAAAGTTAAATATATCATCATTTTAGTTTGAATCTCAAGTGCCATTTGTTAAGGTTAAACAGATATTCAGTCCGTTAATCCGGCACGTTCGTGACTTGAAGCATACCAGATTATTGGATGCATGTAGAAAACAAAATGGATAGAGGTGAAAATTAAACGAAATGTAGACTATGACTAGTATATATTTAATGCAAAATGACTAAAATAAAATTACACACCGTTAAAATTATACTGCCACAGTCGAAAGCTATAAACTACAAGTTAGTCTTTTGATCACAGAGAGGTTTTACGCGAATTTTTCTACAAACCCGTTGCGCTGGGAATTTCGCAGAATTGATGCATAAGAACTGTAGAGGCGCACTTTTAATTGTTGGCCATGACACCCCTGTCGTGCCAGATTATCAAGCGTGCTGGACTATGTGATTCCGAATTAGAAGAAGTTTACTGTAATTAATATTTTATAAAACATAATAAAAAAGTGGACATAGTGTCCTTTGCCGCCCGGGTACAAATATATATATATATATATATATATATATATATATATGTCGAATGAGGTGCATTTTTTGGAACCTTGAAGACCGATTTTTCATAAATTTTGTCACGAGACGAACCTCTAAAGCAATATCGGAATGTTCCAAAAAAAAAAAAAAAAAAAAAAAAAATCATACATAATTCATTTACGAATTTCCTTTAGAGCATCAACCTCCATAAGAGGTCTCGCCGTACCCAAACCCTAATAGGTGACTAAATGGATATTATTGTGATTGGGGTTTCACAACATTATATTGTAGATTACTTCCCAGCTGGTAATTATAAGAGTATAGGTATAATTTAGTAATAACCAGCCGAGTGTAATATGCCTGCGAGTTGCCACCATTTAGCTGGAATAGTGTTGTTATGAAGTCTCAAATCGACTCCCCATTTCTAAACGGCCTTACACAATACCTAAGTAATTGTAATGGCCTCATCTTCTTTTATTTTTATATATTTAATTATCTTTAATGACTTAATTGCGCCTCTTTTAAATGGTTTCTACATTTTTTTTTCTTGTTTCGCTTCGCTTTAGACAAAATACTTTTCGAACATGAAGCTGATTGGATCGTTCACTTGATGAAGTACTCACAGGTTATTAGTTAGAAGACTATTATAATTAATAATATAATTATAAATTACTTTTAAATTTTACTAAATCCGGGAGTTATTTTTTGCACTTTGTCTCATTTAAAGGATTAATGAACGATTTTATATGTATAAACATTTTTAGAAAGGTTCCTGAATTGCATCATAAAAGTTTTATTACATGCAGATGTGACTAAACAAATTCAGCGTTTTAAGGCTAAAAGAAAAACAATATTTATTATGGTTGATATCATTAACCGAGTTACCTCGTGCTTCAATGAAGCAGCAACAAAGAATAATACAGAACTTTAGTCTAGTTAATGATTAGTAATCAGAGCTAAAGTGTTTTATTTTTTTAACGGCGTATCACCATGTGGGGTATTATCGCCGGGCTATCTACAGGTTGCCACCCATTTATAGTGCCAACAGCACGTGGCCATTGGCCACGCCCGACGTTGCTTAATTCGGTGGTTGAGAACCGGTGCATTCAACGTGGCTATGGCCTTTGGCAAGAGCTAAAGTAAAAATATTAGAGGTAAATGCATTGAGGCATATTTTTTTTAGAAAAATGTCTTACATGCAAGAACTACGTAATCTTAGCGCGGTACGTTCATATCCCTAGTAAAGAAATATAAGCAGTTATTGGTAGTTTTTGATCTTTCGTAAAAAAAAATATAAAATAAAAACTCAAAGAGAAAGAAGATTTAAGGCGCCAAAACAGGAAACTGACAGTATCCTAAGCGGAAATTACTTTAACCTCTGTCTCAACGTTCTTTCTTGGAAACACTATAACATTGTTTCTCATTTTCTTGCCTTGTTTTACTGAAATACGTATTTCACTGTTAAATTCAATTTAAAAAACAACAAGAAGTTAAACATTTAGGTAAACAGAGACAAAAATCTATTTTTGTTTCTCTTTATATGTTTCATGCCCCCTTGACGACTCTTCAGGAACACTTAAAATACAAATTACACCCTTATGCTTAAAGAACCTTGTTTAACTGAAAAATCAATCATTGCAAGTTTAACTTATCAAAAAATAGATAATTAAAGAATAGTGTGCTGGAAGTGTGTTGTATGTTCTGCCACATAAAAGTACATAGTAAAAAAAATAAAAATATACGGTCCGTAACAGACCAGCTTATATTTATTATTTGTTGGTGTTCCGCTTTATGACAATGTACACCTTACATTTTATATACGTTACCTTATCTATACATTTACATTATATACCTATAAATCAGGACATTGGAAGAGAAAGGGCGAATCTGAAAAATCTCCTTTTATTTAATTTTCTGATTCAGAAAGATGTAGGTAACATGACTCCCCGGGGTCTCCCGTGGTCTAATGGCTAGCGCCTTGGATTCATAAGCGGGAGATGGTGGGTTCGATTCCCAACCTCCGGCAGGAATTTTATCATCCTACGGCTCGCTGGTAAAATTCCTCGCTGACCCAGGATGTCGGCGCTAATGACCTAGATGTAGATGCGCCGTAAAAAAAAAAAAAAAAAAAAAAAAAAAAAAAAAAAAAAAAAAAAAAAAAAAAAAAAAAAAAAAACATGACTCTCCGCCTTGTTTCTCTGGTTCGTCTTTAGTAGAGCCCGGAAGTTAGGCAAAATGCCTTTTTTTTTATCTGAATGGATATATTGAAGAATCAGATAGAAATAAATATGTTTCAGTGCATTTAGGAAGTGTAAAGACAAGTTTTATTTTGCCTATTTTGGCTATATTACATATATCCGTCACAAATATCTATTCGAGAGCTCATTTTCCCAACCCATGGATTTAACCTCTATAAATAACAGATCCTTCCTTAGTAGAAGGAATGATGAAGCATAATGAATACCAGGATAGAGACAGGATGAGAGAAGTAAGTCACTTCTTCTTCCTCACACCCCTTTTGCTGTGACGATGGTTAGTTAACTGGTACTCCGGATTTCGAAATATTAAGATATTGCAGAGGAAGGGAGGAAATAACTGCCCTCTAACAGGACAATTATAAAATAAGCTGTTAGTCTACTGTTGAACTTCTTAAAGACAGCTCGTGTTACTTATTTATCATGCCGAAAGTTTCATCGTTGCGTGGTAAATTACGTAGCTATGTTCGCGAATTCGGTTCGGATTTACTTTCTACTGATGGAGCTATACTCTTCTGCAAAGTCTGTGAAAAAGCTATCAATCTCGATAAAAAGTATTTTATTACTCAACATTTCGCAACAACGAAATATAAATCTAGGATAAATACTGTTGGTCCTAAGATTAATTTAATTGCAACAGCAGTTACAACATCCAGCAGGCAATCTCAGTTTTCCCTGGATCTATGCAAAGCTTTCTTGAACTCAGGAATTCCGTCCTGGAAACTGGAAAATCAATCCCTGAGGACATTTCTGCAAAAGTACACTAAAGAAGAGGTTCCATCAGAATCCACGTTAAGAAAAACGTATTTAAATATCACCTTTGAAGAGACGATGCAGAGGATTCGACTCTCAAAGAGTTGCAGAAAAGAATATCTGGATCTCCATTGATGAAACTACGGATGCAATGGGACGTTACATAGCCAATGTTATCATTGGAACCATGGAAGCAAAGCAAACTGACTTATCATCAGTATATCTTTTGACGACAGAGGAGATGGAGAGAGCAAATGGTACCACAGTGGCCCAGTTGTTTACCTATTCACTAATGCTACTCTGGCCGGACGGAATACGGCATGATGATGTCCTACTTTTTGTCACAGATGCAGCACCTTACATGAAAAAAGCAGCTAAAGCCTTACGAGTTGTCTTTCCTAAAATGCTCCACCTCATTTGTCTACACATAGCCTCCACAGAATCGCTCAAGAGATAAGAAGTTTGTATCCTCACGTGGATAAATTAGTTTCTAACGCCAAGAAAATCTTCCTAAAATCACCCTCTCGAATCCGGGTTTTTAAGGACATAGCACCAGAGCTGGCTTTACCTCCTCAGCCAGTTCTTACCAGATGGGGAACCTGGATCTCAGCAGTAATATATTACTGCAACAACTTGGACAAGATACGTGAGGTAGTTCATGCAGTATCAGTAGACGAAGTTAGTTCAGTTCGCGAGGTAAAAAAGTTGCTGGACCAAGAAGAGCTTAGCAATGATCTGGCATTTATAAAAGCACATTATAGTGTGATACCGGAAGCAATCTTGAAGTTAAAGAAAAGAGATGATTCGCTGGTATCATCTATGGGGATCTTCGAAGATGCTGTAAATCAACTGCTCCAAGCACCAGGAGAAAAAGGAAAGAGTGTCAGTGAAAAAGTTAAACGTGTTCTGAGTGCTAATGTGGACATCGAAAAAATTAAGAACATTCGTAACGTTCTGAAAGGCGAAAATTCTGTTTTAACTGGCATGTGTCCTTTCGATGTAGCTTGTTTCAAATTTGCGCCTATCACTTCAGTGGAAGTAGAACGTTCCTTTTCCACGATGAAAAACATTCTTTCTGACAAGCGTCTGTCTAAGACAGTTGATACTTTAAAAAAGCATCTTGTTGTAGCTTGTAATCAGGGAAAGTAAGAGTAAGTACAGTATTTAAAATGCACCTTTTAATTGATAATTAGGAATGAGATTCCTCTTTGCCTTCACTCCTTGTAAATACCTATTTTAATTAAAGTACTTTTATGTATTTCAAGTGCCTTTTTGCCTGCCCATTTTAACCAAAATTAAATGCCTAACTTCCGGGCTCTAATAATGAGTAAGATTCATCTTTGCCTTCACTCCTAATAAATGCCTATTTTAACTAAAGTACTGCCTATTTTCAGTATTTTAACTGCTTTTTTGCCTGCCTATTTTAACCAAAAATAAATGCCTAACTTCCGGGCTCTAGTCTTTAGTTATCTCACAGTTTCAAGTTAACCCTTAATTAGTGGCGTGCTTTTTCTTCCATAACTAATGGTGTCGGGGCCCCAGTAAAACAAACTTTAAATTGATTTTTTTTTGGTAAAGTAATTTAAATAAATAATAATAAACAATAATATTTATTGAAATACAAAGATTTCAAAGGACAAAGGTCGAATAAACAAATACATTCGGATCAATATGACCCGACGCCACTAATTAAGGGTTAAAGTGAATAGCACCATCAACTATCAAAAATTTAAGGGCGAATCCCGGGTCTTAAACTCCAAGCACTTAGTTACCCATAAATCACTCGTATACATCAAAATTGAAATATTGAACTTCAATTGTATACTTTTTCAATCAGGTTTATGAATCAGCATTCCATAGACTAAACATTCGCCTTTACTATTCTGAAGCACTTCCAGAACTTTGACTTCGATATCCCAACATACGGAAACCTCAATATGATTTTGTTTTAAAAAATCTATATTTCGGACGTTTCGGCTACTCATTGGTAGCCTTCGTCAGCTACAGAAACAAAAAAAAGTTTATAATTGTGATAGGTAACAGAACTATAAATACAATTAACTTATAAAAGAACATATCGTCTTAAATTCTTAGAATGAGTAAAATGAAAAAATAAATAGGTACAATAATTGATTTTAATAGTAATTAGTAACATTAATTGATTTTACAAAGAAATATTTTCCAAAAACTCTCCCGACCTCCCACCTAGATTTTTCCCATGCCCCTTGGGTATCCTTCCATTAAAACCTTTTCTCCTTTCCTCTCATAAAATGTCATAAACATGCCTTTTGATCCTTACCGACCTTTCTCCCACCACCTGCTGTTTTCAGTTACATATACCCCAGTAGATTCCTTTTTCCTTAGACACTTTCACAATGGTTACTTAATTGCCAACCTTGGTCTTCCTCTGCCGCTCGGCATTTCCATTGGTATGTAGTATCTTATTTCTTTGTAAAATTAATTAATGTTACTATCAGCTACTATATTTGTCATTGGTATGTAGTTTCTTATTTCTTTGTAAAATCAATTAATGTTACTAATTACTATTAAAATCAACTATTGTACCTATTTATTTTTTCATTCTACTCATTCTAAGAATTTAAGACGATATGTTCTTTTATAAGTTAATTGTATTTATAGTTCTGTTACCTATCACAATTATAAACTTTTTTTTGTTTCTGTATTAATTTCTTTTTTTGTCATTTTAGCTGACGAAGGTTACCAATGAGTAGACGAAACGTCCGAAATATAGATTTTTCAAAACAAAATCATATTGAGGTTTATTTAGCCGAATCCCAACCATTCCATCTTTACTTATCACCTCGACGGCTAACTATCTAATCATCATTATTGTCTATATATTTACATTATGTATACAGGGTGATTCAGGTCTAAGCAGCCAAACTCTAGGAGGTAATAGTAGATATAATTTTCAAGAAAAAAGTTCATTTCAAGTATGGTCCGATTCCGGAAGGAAAAGGAGCTATGTCCAATTTTCTGTTTTTTTTAACGTTGTCATGATTTTTAATGAATAAGAACGGTTTTCTCAAAAACTATTCAAAATAATTAAATTATAATTATGCGATCATAAAATAGACAACATTTTCTTTAAAAATACATTAATTTAATTCACGAAACCTATTATTAAAATATATTTTCTGGACGTCCAATAACGCACTTCTGTTTTTAGCGCGGTTCCTCCCTCCCCCATAGGGAGGAACCCCGCTTATAGGGTTGATACAATGAAACAATCCGGAAGTGCCGAATAGAAAATTTCGCGTTTCAGAACCCCTAGAGACCGAAAATAACGGTGGTTCAAATTTGTATATATATATATATATATATATATATATATATATATATATATATATATTTGTCTGTTCGCTCTCTAGATAGAAGACGAATGGTCCGATTTTGATGAAATTTGGTACAAAAATCCTTCGTCCAATTTGAAAGGTCAAGTTCGTTAACCAGCAAAATCCGCCTACTGGAAGATGGCGTTTGGGGCGAAATTCGCGCAAAAAAAATCGTAACGCTTACGTTTTTGAGTTCATAAGCTTGTAAGTACTCGTTTTATATGATTCCTGGGCTAGGAAAACGAATGAAACCATTTTGAAGGCGATCGCTTTAACCGTTTTCGAGAAAATTGGAAAAATAGTTTTTGAATACCGTTTTTGGTTTGGGTACTTAGAATTACGGGATTCAGTTGAAACTTTATCTGCATGTTCTACTTTCATTAAAACTAATATGTTGAAAGTTTTGTTACGTTTGGAGTTAAGGAAGGGTTAGAATAAAATATTTTATGAACAGACATGAAAAGTTTTGGGAAGTTCGTATACTTTCATTAATATCTCGAACACGGTTGGGAAATCGTGGTAAGTGGGTAGAAACTATTTGAAAGCTTACTAAATTCTCTACAAAAAAGATTCTAAAACGATTTTTGATTAGGTTATGTCAATCGGAGAAATAAGTGCTTAAAACTTCAAATACGTCTGTTTTGTTCTTATGAACGGGTTTTTGTCGTTCTTGTTGTAATTTTTGTCTCTTTCCCTTCGTTTTTTATTGCTTTTTATTTTTGTAATTTCTTATGTTGCGAAAATTTTGTGTGTAAAACAGGATATGAAAAATGAGGCCAATTTTCTGTTGCTAGAAATAATATAAATTTTGGGAACTTTCATTAATATCTCGAAAACTGTTGAGAATTTTGGTAAACGGAAGAATACCATTACAAAGCTTATTAAATGCTCTACATAAAAGGTTCTAATGAAAGTTTTGATTAGGCGATGTCAATCGGAGAAATAAGAGCTTAAAGCTTTAAAGTAATTGATTTCGCTTATTCGAAGTGTTCTTTTTGTCTGTATTTTATTCCTTGTTATTTTTTAATTGCTTATAGTTGGATAATGTATTCGAAAATAAAACAGGTTAAGTAAAATAACAAAAACAATTTATTGTTAGAAATATAGAGTTCCAAGATTCCAAGACCTTGTAACTAGCGGGACGGTTTCTAGTGTTGCCGACCCTTCCAGGTAAGATTGTAAATCCTACCTTTCAAGACTGGTGGAACCAAAATATAACTGTCAGGGTTCGGTCACTGCTACTTAATAAAACTACATTTTATCGTAAAAATGGTTTTATTGTGCCGACGTTTCGGCTTGAACTTCAAGCCTTCATCAGGGCTGTAAATACAAGTAGGACATATTTAACACTAATATATGCACATATCTATGTAAATATACCTAACATATATATATATATATATATATATATATATATATATATATATATATATACATATATAATATATATATTTATATATATGCATATACACATACACATATACACGCACACATATGTACATATATATGCCCACATACATAAACATATGGGGTATGTATTATTAAGTAGCAGTGACCTAACCCGGACAATCCCTACCTTGCATCATCAACGGTCAACGATCTCCTCTCAACAAAATAATAACTGCTTCTATTTTAATCTTTCGAAATTAGACTAGGGATAAGAACGGAACCGCGCTAAGATGAGGCAGTTCCTGCGAGTCGGACTTTTATCAATGAATCAGAGTATTTTCGCGATTGTTTTCCTCAGCCTTCTAACGGACTACAGATGAATACTTGAAAATTGAACATAGCTCCTTTTCCTTCCGGAATCGGACCATACTTGACCATACTTTTTTGTTGGAAATTATGTCTGCAATCATCTGTATTGCATTATATTATCTTATTGTTTCATTATTAATATTTTATTTATGTATTCTTACTTACTTTCGTGTGTTTATTTTATTATTACTTTTTTTATTGACCGTCTGCCTACACCAGAAAAATTAATTCCGAGTTGTTCTAAGTGCAACTCAGCAATCCTAACTTATACTTCTTGATTTATTAAGTTCTCGTTTGGAGTGTAAATGTAACTTGAACGTTTTTTATCAATCAAATTGTATGGTGACTACTTTTTTTTTAACTATTGTCTTTTTCATTATTTATTATTTCTTTAGTATTGCTCCAAAATCAACAAGGAAAACGGATTTGGTTTGCAAAAAGTAGGCGGTGGAATGAAATCTCTGGTGTAATTTTCTTGGACTGCGACATGAGCTGTCTAAATAGCCATTACAAGACCTTGGACGATTTTCACGTTCGGAGGCGCGAAGTGGATTTTATATGTCAGTTATGAAATAGTACGTGAAAAACGCTGCAGAGCGCCATACCCCTTTGAACGGGAATACTGTTGCCCAACGTTTACCAAAGACACGAAATTCCAAAGGCGCACGTAACGCGTTAACGCTCACATCTAACGAGGATAATAATACTCCGTTATGTCGCCAATAGTAGTCGACGAATAATAGAAAATTGAATTTTCAATAGGTGACGAAGAAGAAGAAGGTGATAAAAAAAGGGTGTGGATAACGGGTACCTAATTATTGTCGGCCATGTTGGACAACATAAAGGTGGGGATACAATAACGAAATCCAATTGTCACGGTCGATCAGACCGGATTAATCCGTGCCTAACAAGTGGTCCAGGAGGAATGGAGGGGTACTAGGGCATTTAGTAACTTAAATGAGTTGGTAGCTACCTGTATTGTTCCGTTAATGTAATTTATCGTAAAGTCATGTAGCCGGACAAAGGGGATACCTCCTTTTTGGCATTAGCTCCCTGACACGGCACTAATATTGTCTTTGTATGGAAAAGTGCGCACTCACCACTCCTTCATTACGGCTACTACAATGCCCTTCCTATTGTGGCCGACCAACACCCTACACCTTTCATCTTCCTAGGATTGCTCCAGTGCCGATTCCGTTCCGGAAAACACTGGAGGCTCCGGTGCAAGTCATCCTACTAATTTCCAGGATTCTGTTAATTGTTCTAGACCTTTGTCGGCTCTGAGAGCGGGTAGGTGTTTAGCAACAGTTGGAATATGGAGGATCTTTAGACTTCCGATACGCTTTTTTTGATTTTACTGATGAATAGAATGAAATATTATCTCCAAATCAAATTCACCCCGAAATAGCAAAGTCACACCTTTATGGACAAAACTGCAGTATTTCGAACAAAGCCAGGCTTTAAGGGAGGGTGGGCAAGACGACCGTCTCAGACCCCACGCGCAAACAAAATGTAAAAAGTTACAAACTCGTAGGGACTGTTTTGTCTTAGCGATATTCCATAAAATCCTTATTCGCTTTGTGATTTGAGGGAATTAATATAGAAACTCTTAAACATTTTCTCACAATGTTCTTCCCCAAAACCCTATACCCATTTTTGATGCTTAGTTATTAATTAATTTTAGAGCAAAACTATTGAACAAAAACACGGGAAAATAAAACCAACTCACTTGAAACTATTGAAATATAAATCATACACTTCTTTTTAGAAAATTGACACCACAACCGGTTTTGAGATATTTATGATACCATAAGTCCAAAACTGCGCCTTTGATTAACTTTTTTTTCTTTTTTTTTTGTACGGCGCATCTACATCTAGGTCATTAGCGCCGGTACATCCAGGGTGCAGCGAGGAATTTTACCAGCGAGCCATGGGATGATAAAATTATGAATCCAAGGCGCTAGCCATTAGACCACGGGAGACCCCCCTTTGATTAACTATTTTTATTTTTGTAATATCAACAAAAATTCCTGTATATTATTTTGGAGAAACGTCCATTGTTTTTAAAACTGTGTAAGTGCCTCAATAGTTATTGATTTTCCGAAACCGAAATTCCATCTTTAATTGGAAAAGTTAAATATATAGATTGCTAGTAATTTAATTCGGTTTTCCACTTCGAAGTACATATTCAAAATGTGGCTGGAATAATGCTAACTTAAAATAGTGTGCGCTCCAATTTTTGTTCCGTGTTTGTGGATTATGCCGGAAAATGGCAAATGGAATCCAAAGATGCCCACTGCTCTTTTAAATAGGAAACGATCTTGGGGACTTAGCACTATTTTCAAGCACATACAATGGTATTTACTCAGCCAAACCTTGCTCCTAGACTCCTAGACTGACTTCTAAGTCTCTGAAAAGATTTTCCAATAATATAATAATTGGCATCTTTGGCCTCTTATTTATCAAGGTGAACTTAAATTTCCCACAATAACTACAACAAACTCCTTTTATCTTTTAAAGTTTTATGTGCTAGATCTATTCTAATTCTCGTAATTTTTTAGATTGTGGGCAGCAAACAGTCATCGAATTTAAACCTCCGGCTATTTCATGTCACATGCGTCATGAAACGTCGAATATTCTTGTCAGCAAATCCTCACTGAGTTATAATCCGACATAATAAGCGCGTTTTTTGTGTCCTATAATAAATAAAATCCAGCCAATAATAGCAAGCTTCAATATTCCAAATGACCCTTTTCTAAATCAAATTATACTGCGGGAGGATAGGTAGTCATAAATAATATAGGAAACTTTGAATAAAGGTAGAAAATAAACTGGCACTGCTAGAATTTTATGTTGAAATCGAAGCGAACAACAAAACAATTTAGAGGCGAATCACGTTGCTAAAGTGAATTTCCAATGGCGAAATGACCTAGAGGTCGAATGCGGGGGTGTTGTAGACATCGTGTTTCTAGACATCTCGTTAAAACTAACCAATGTTTTCCCTGCCTATTTTACTCGAAGAGATCCAATAGACATTGGAGGGTTTGGAGAAAAGAAAGCTTCCAATTGGCTTTAAGTTGCCCTCTGATTATGGTTCTCTTCTTTTCCTTGCGGTCCGCTCTGAGGCTTTTTACCCTATGATTCTCCGATTCAGGACTGTTTGCTCTGTGATTGGTTGATCCTGGGCCTGTTTTGTTTTCTGATTGGTTGATCCAGATCTGATGGTTGCCATTATATTCGTTAGAGTTGCTACGTGCTCCCATTAGCCCGCTAAGTGCCAATTTCGGAGCCCTCGGAGATTGAGACCGCAAGTGGCTTGGGTGATTGTCCGCTTCAAGCGTGATCAACTGTTCCCCTGTTCGATTCCCGAAGCCTCAATCCACATTTAATATCCCTTCGAAATGGTCCTTTCTTGTTTGCTTGTTCCACGCTTGGCCGCTTTCCTTAAAGAGTAAAACAATAGTTACAGCATGGTATTCTCCTGAGAACTAACTAGATAAACTCTCATAGAACAAAATTCTCTTTGTAGGGAAGAGCTGGGCTAATTTTCAGTAAGAGTAAGTTGACTTTGGGCTTCTAAGCCCCCCTAAGTAGTGTCCTTTTCTTCCGAAAACCCTTAGTCTTCTTATTGTTCGCGTGTTTTTTTTTTTTTTTTTTTTTTTTTTTTTTTTTTTTTTTTTTTTTTTTTTTTTTTTTTTTTTTTTTTAACGGCGCATCAACTATTTGGTTATTAGCGCCGGGCTCTCTACAGGTTGCCACCAAGCATGATAGTAAAATGAAGTGGGGGACAGGTTTCGATATATTGTTGTTTGATATATGTTTCGATGAAGTAGCATGTCTGTCCACATCTCCCAAGCAGGTTATCGCTGGCTTGTTTTCACTTGTTTTCGTTGTTGTGTTTATAAGGAATGGCACCGGCGCATAGTGGGGCGATCCCACGGTAATGTTGGACATTGGGGGAGAAAATGAATCTTTTAATTTGGAATTCTGATTGTATTTTTATTACCAAATAATCCATTTTCTATTGAGCAGGTTGGATTTTTTTTAAAGAATACATTTTCATTGAGTACCTATAATTATCCAATATTTGATTAAATTTTCTACAAATAATTGCAAGACCCTAAGAACAGGAAGGCTAAAGAATTCATATCTTTCTTGTCGCAGTAGGTTTAATTTCCGTCAAGGAGTCGACGGAGAGATAACAACTCTTACTTAATGTTTCAGAACTGATTATTCTTTCAGAAGTAGACATGCCGTAATGACCGAGAGTCGGGTAAATACAGGCATATACCTCCTTAATTACCCGCAGCTACCCGTTGTATGTCGTTTAATAATAGACAGGAATGCGCAAAGGCCTAGGGGCTTAAGGCCTTCATTAGGACCACATTCAGCTTGCCTAACCGTATGTTTTGTATTATACAATAGGCAGTATGGAAGATAATGTGTTCTATGAGGTAGGCTCCTTCTGTTTGCACATTGGAGAATAAGTAAAACTTATTAGCTTATAATAATTTTATCGGATGGTGAAGGAATTTTTTTGGGATGGTTGGGGATGGGTAGGGAGGACGGAGGATGATTAGGGTTAGCTGGGGATGGCTAAAGATGGTTAGTCGTGGTGAGTGATAATGGGATATGGTGGTTGGAATGGTTAAGGTTGCGTAAGAAATGGCTAGGGGCGGGTAAGGAATAGCTGAGGAGGGCATGGCTGTGTGAAGATGTGTAGCGATTGTTAGGGATAGCTGGTGATGGCTAGTGGTGGTTCGTCATGATTAATAATAGTTGCAGATGGTTAGGGTTGGTTAAGTGCGGCTACAAATGGTTAAAGATGGGTAGGGGTGTGTATGGATGGCTGGTGATGATTATGGATAGATTGGGATAGCTAAGGATGGTTAATCGTCGCTGGGGATAGTTATAGATGGCTAGGGGTGGTTAGTGGTTAGGTGTGGCCGGGGATGGTTAAGGTTGCCTAGGGATGGCTAAAGTATAAGGAGGGCGTGGGTTGCGTGAGGATGTTGGGGATGGCTTGGAATGGCTAGGTATGGTTAGTTATGGATAGGGATAGTTAGAGGTGGCTAGGTATGGTTAGATGCCGCTAGGGATGGTTAAGGGTAGTTTTGGATGTGTAGGATGGTTAGGAATTGGGATATTTAGAGGTTGCTAGGAATGTTTAGTTGTAGCTAGGGATAGTTTCGGATGTGTAGGATGGTTAGGGATGTCTAGGAATGGCTAAAGTAGAGAGAGGGAGGGCTTGGGTTGAGTAAGGATGGCTATGGATGGTTAATAATTGCTTGACATGGCTAGGAAGGTGCAGATAGGGATGCTTAAGGATAGGTTGGGATGTTTAGGATGGTTAAGGATGCCTACGAGTGGCTAAAGTCGCTCTATAGAGAGGGCTTGGGTTGGGGTGAGGAATGGTAAGGATGGCTATGGATGTTTAGACATGGGTAAAGAATGGCTACAGTATAGATTAGGAGGGCATAGATTGGGTGAGAATAGCTACAGATGTTAACGGGTGTCTTGGAAAGGCCTAGGGATGGTTAGTAATGACAATGAATGGTTATATGCAGCTTCGGATGGTTAAGGATAGTTTCGGATGTGTAGGAAGGTTAGGGATGTCTAGGAATGGTTAAAGTATTGATAGGGAGGGCATAGGTTGGGTTAGAATGGCAACATATGATTACGGGTAGCTTGGATAGGCTAGGTATGGTTAGTAATGACAAGGGATGGTTAGTAATGACTAGGAATGGTCAGTAATGACTAGGAATGGTTAGGCGCAGCTAGGGATGGTGAAGGCTGTCTGGGATGCGTAGGGATGGTTAAGGAATGGCAAGAGATTCGTAGCGAAGGTTAAGGAATGACAAGAGATGTGTAGGGATGTTTAAGGAATTGCAAGAAATAAATAATAATTGCTGGGAATCGCTGGGGGTGGGTTTTCACTCGTGAACAGGTTTTTTTGGAGATAGCTAGGCTAGGAATGGTTAAGGACGACTTTTGGGAGTTATAAATACCTTGATTATAAGTGTAATTATGTATTATTATTGAAATTTTAACGTCTATTATAATTACCTATAGAATTTTAGGACGGGTTATCTACAGGTTACCACCCTTTTCTAGCCAGGGTAATTATTTGGCATTATACTAGTTTATAGATAAATCGATAATATACTGCATTTAGGCATTACGTAAATTTGTAGACTTATCATGACATTTTAGTTTTTCATTATGTAAAAACTTTTATTTATTAGTAATTTACAGTGATTGTGTGTAAAATCTAAATTGATTCAATTAATCGGTGGCTGATTTCCCTCTGAGGTCGGAGGCATTTTCTCAGCGGGAGCAATGTTACGCAATAACTAATTTCCAGCCTTCCTTCCTCCTGTCCTTATCACGATTCAATTTCTTTCACAAGCGGATCTCTCCCGGTAATGATGTCAATTATTCCAAATGACAGCTAACCTACGTTTATTTAGATGTAATGGAATGATCCAATGAGACATCGCTTTGGATTTTATCCTGTAGGATCTTCCTTTGTGGATTCTTTGGCTGTGTTTCTATTGATAGATTTTAATATTCAAAGATTTATTTTTTTAGAGAAAACTTAAATCGCCAGAATGGATTTCGAACCCAGATCCAATCGTTTTACTCTAGGGGGGGGGCACCACTAGTCAATTCATGTAATAAAGCATGTACATCAGGTGGTCTGGGACATATATTTCTAATAAGTTAACAACCTAGCAATAGTACCTAATCTAAGACTTATATGGCAAATACATTATCGGATCTAAAATAAATGTGACGCTGTAAAGTCTATTTGGGGTATTGGCTCTATAACATGAATTAACTTGTTGTGATTTGAATCCCTGTAACCCGAGCTTAAAACGGCAAGAGCTGGATTCATATTCTGGCACAGAAAGCTGCTTTAACTAAAAAGTAATGCGTTGAAAATTAATTAACTGTATTTTATATTTTTTTACATTAAGTAACCGTATTTATTCCTTGTATAATAAATAATAGGTTTTTCCCTCATTAAATGACTACTATTTCTGCGAAGGATAGCTGTTGGTTTCCAAATGACATTAGGGATAAGAACAGAACGCGCTAAGATGATGCTGTTCCTGCGAGTCGTACTTTTAATAATATGGGGATTTTTATTATCTTTTGCTACTTTTATTATATGATCTCAAGATATCGATAGAATAAATTAAATAAAATTTTTCTAACTTCGTGTATTGAGCAAGGAATGTTAGAATATCTTTTTTTCTGGTAAATGTATTTGTTCAGTCTATCGTATGTTTTAGTAACCATTTGAACATATATCATATTTTCTGATGAGTCACTTATTAAAAATATTAGCCGTATTACCTCAACTTGAAATAGATACTAATAAACTTATCTCAGCCAATAAAGTTATTCTGACTGTCATCATACAACATATACATTTTATTTGTTTTATTTTTTTTTTTTTTTTAGTAAAATGGTTTGGGCCGGTGTGTTTCATGTAATAATTTTCGGGTATTTCAATTTTTTTTACTGAATGTCTCGTGTTGAAATATGCCACTCGTTGTGCACAACATTATTTTATAAAGTATTTGAAAAATAGAAATAATGTTTTCTACTTTTAATGGCCCCCAACGAAGATGGCAAAAAAAAAAAAAAAAAAAAAAAAAAAAAAAAAAAAAAAAAAAAAAAAAAAAAAAAAAGAATCAAAGACTGAATTTTGACAAGTCGAAATACCCCTGGAGATTGTAAGGAAATTAAGTTTGTTGGAGGTTGTCCGAGACCCACAACAAACTTAATTTCCTTCTTAAACACATGCAGCTTCGGCGGCATACATAGGCGGGCTCACTTAGAAATGAATTTTTGATTCATATGTTTGTTTGCAAACTTTACAGGATGGTAGGTATACTCTTACAGAGGTCTTCGTAGCCTTAATCAGAGAAAATCCAATCCGAAGAAAGTCATATTGGCAAGACCTGCATCATCTTTACGCGTTTCCGTTCTTATACCTTGTGTCATGTGTAAAGCTTAGAATAGAAACAGTAATTGTAAAAAGTAAACACATGCGGAATTAAATCACAAAGGGAAGCACAAATTTAGGCAAGTGGAAATTACACTCTTCAGGCACAGATTTCTCCATTTGATGAGATCACTCTATCAAAAATCACATAGAAACCATATTTGTAGGAAATTTAATAAGCTTTTAAATGAATGTTTTACATTTAGTAAGATTTCCCAACCCTTTTCAAGATATATAAGGTAATATCCGAATATCCCAAGAAGAATCTAGTTTTTTTTTTTTTTTTTTTTTTTTTTTTTTTTCCCCTCGACGACGGTTATAAATATGATTTACGGAATGGTTTCATTAACTTTTTCTCCCCCAATTACGTACCTGAAAGCCTAGTAAAGCAAAAAAGTAAGCGTTCATGTGATTGTCGCTCTGAAAACCAAGTTCCGGTTGGCATATTCTTGTGTTAAACGACCTAGACTAGTTAGTTTGAAACGAAGTATTTTTGTACCAGATTTCGTCGAATTTGGGCCATTTCTGGGGATGCTAATGCGCGAAAGACACACACATATGCATCTATACATAATACAATAATATGAAAATTTGATATATATTTGTGTGTGTCTACATGTATAACTAATTAAAAAAAAACACACACACATAAACGTATAAATTAATATAAATATTTTATCGTTTTTATAGGTGAAAACATCCCCAACTTCAATGATGAAGTGCACATGGAAAAATGCGGTATGTACTGTTGCACTATTTAGATATTTAGTCAGTAAATAAGGATAGGATTTCAATATAAAATATGAATTGTCAGAATTATTATTAAATCGATTTTGAGACCCCAAGAAAGTTCGCAGTTTGCTTGATTAATGTATTTCGAAGGGGTTTTAAAATGTTGTATACAAGAGTTTTGTGGAATACTTACCAAGTTAGTTCATTCTTTAATTTTTGAAGTAACTGGCAGGAATCGCTCCTCAAAATTTTCGACCCTGTTTAAGTTCATCGTCAGGCGTTCATATTAAGGTCAATAAATATTGAATTTTGAGATTGGACCTTAAATCCGGGGAGGAATCTTTATGATTTGTTGAGTGGACATGTTATATTAATACTGTTATATATATTTAGTGTGAATATTACTTGTCCACTCATGAAGATTGAACGTTCACTCTCAAAATTCAATATTTATGGACCTAAATATGAAATTTAAAAATTATACTACACCTTAACACAACTTATTATAAGATGCCTGATGATGAACCTAAACAGGTTCGAAACGTCGGAAACATAAGTTAATGTTTTAAAAAGTTTGGTGAGCAACTCCTGCCAGTAACTTTAAGAATCCATTGATCCTTCCCCAACCTCACTTCAAGTTACTTACTCATTCTTTAATGTTTCATATTTAACTATAATAATTTTTCTTATAATTATAGCATCATGATTTATTATGATTATGTGATTTCGTTTATCTTAACCGTGTGTTATTAAGATGCTCCCGGTTGCTAATTTACTCTAACTGCTTAGTGTTGCTCTGCTCTAAGTGCATTAAAGTTAAAGTGTTCTAACCTGGGAGATAATTGCGTGTATAATGATTATATTTAATGACCGGCCAGTATAACTATCGCGATAAGATTGGCTAATTATCATGGGTGAAACTCGTAAATTACGATGGTCATAATTTAATAACCTTGTGAAACAGACCAGGTCATGCTTGTATATATAGGCATTACTAAGAGGTAGATAGGCCTAGAATATACTCTATATAAATAAATATACTCTTATTTTATGATGTCATAATAATCTATAAGCAACAATCCTGAGGGATGTGGATAAAGACAATCTTAGAATCAAAGTGCTCCTTGGCGACTTTGATTGCAAACAGAGTGGAAGCTAGAGAGAGCTAAGAGCTTAGCGAAGAACGTTGCTTTGCCAAGTAAAAATCGTTGGTATGCTCTCTGCTTTGCCAGCTGGTCCACTCCTGTATTGGATTTCTCCGCAACGCTCTTTGGTCTTCCTTTTTGCTATCTCTATGCTCCACTTTGTAAGCGTCCTTAGAAGTTCGCAGTTAGTGCGAACATATAATCTTCTAAGGTTTAAGGGATCCCTGAGTCACATTGTTAAGAGCACTGAGTTACATTGATGAAGATTAGCTAATAGTGCTATAGCGCAGTTGGCAGTGAACAGGAAACTCAACAGCCCTCTGTGCTGAGTTTTGATATAACAAGTTCCCAATTTGTATGAAATTCAGTAATCTTTCATAATGTAGACTGACTCTGAAAGTCACATGTCAATAGTCCTCAATTACCCCTGTGTACCTGAAATCCATAAAACTAAGTGCACATTTTCTAAAGAATACTTTGAGTCAAGATACTGAATATAGATATAGTCAGCATGAATCGTAGAACACTAGAATGTACTAATCTCAATAATCCTTGAGTCATATGAAACTCTGTTTCGGTAAACTACACTGAATTACATGGATGTGGAGAAATTAGATAAAAAAAACCTATTGACATTTAATAATGATGACATCAGATGTCAATGATGTTCAAGTAGCCATAGTTTCTGAAGATACGAATGTCATGAATCTATTTAACACAGTAAACATTAGAAAATGACCTATAATGATATGACATTTCTATATTCTTTACCGGCGTGACTTTCAACCCCCCCCCCCCCTATCTCCCTAATCTCCTGCCATGGAAGGGAAATCATTATGACCACATCTTGTAATGAATTGTACATTAATAACAACCGTTCTTGCTAATCTGTAATATACGCAATATATAAAAATCAATTTTCGCCAAATTACGAATTTAATATCCCGCCAAAATCACTTTCCGGTCTCGTGACCGATGACACACCCATGACACAAAATTTGGAGAACGTCAGCCATGCGTTATTTTCATTCGTCCCTTCATAATTCTCTTAAGCGACACATTGTTCGCGAATACCTAATATCGAAAACGAATAGTAAATATCAACTTATTCAAATGTTAATGGTAGTTACTAGTTCCGTTGAATATGGAATGGTCCGATCTCATACGAGTTTACATTGTATATTTCGAATTCGTATTGTAGATATCAAAATATTCGAAACTCAATTCGTCGCTTCGGTGCACGAATGGGGATACAAATGAAATGCAGCAGTGCACAAGACTTAACATTTTTATAGAGAAGCTGTTGAATACTTTTTGAACTTCTCTTGAATGTTATTTATTCATGACGTACGTCGACAGGAGCTGTTCAATAATTCTATCTACAATGTGACACTCGATAATTATACCAGAAACGATGGGTATGTTTCTGCAAATAATATCTCTCGAATATGCTGTTTTGGGTAGAGATTTAGTTTTTAAAAGGTGAGAAAATCTGAGCCATAGGTGTGAACTTAAAAATAAATACGTTTCCGAAACCCTTAAAGAAATTTTAATCAAAATGTTTAACCTAAAATAAAATAACTAACTTTATGTTATAATACAAATATCAAGTCAGACCCAGTAATCTTCGAGTTGGCAAGTAAAGGAAAAAAACACTAATAGTTAACGGTTAACTCATTTATATGCAAATTAATAGACATATACGTGTGCTCAATTAATTAACTTTGACCAATAAATAACAAAATTAACTGGGCGTTTTCATAATAGATTTAATTTTGTTATTTCATTTTTTTGTTGAACAAATTCTTAATAGAGGTGTTTTTATTTTCTTTGCTATCGTGAGTGACCGGCATCAAAATATTCAACAAAATTAACACATTCGTAGATAATTAATGACTTTTAATTTCCGTTGAAAGGTTAGAAAAAAATCCTTATAAATAGCTCATCTTGTAAATATATTTTGAAAACTCTATTAACTTAGAAACAGAAAGTCCATCCTAAGGGTATAGTTGTAACAACAAAAACGTTATAAGAAATACAAACATTTTTTTTGCCATATTATGTTTGTGATTAAAAAGGAATTGTATTATCTGGACAATTAAACACTTGTGATATCGTATTTGACAAATATATATTAGTTCACAAAGCGGTTTTTAAATAATTTTATTAAACCTGTTCTTGTTTATATTTTTTCCTCATTTCTTGTTGCCACCTGAAGTAACTCTCTTTCCTGGGAAATTATTTTGAACTTCGTGGTCCATTGTTTTTGGAATAATACACGTAATTCGTTTACATACATTCTTCATTTTTTTTCTTTAACCAGTAAAATAAATATTGGCTTGATGCCATAATAATGCAGGTTTTGAATACTCATTTTGCTTGCAAGTAAAGAATGATAATCTAAAATGTACTTAATAGACTATAAAAAATGGATGTTTTCCCAAAAACATAAGTTTAGTTGGTGTTACATTCTCTTTGAGTATGAACCTCTGAAAATCAACATTTCAAAACTAGATTTTCGTCATGGTAGAAGTGCGACTCAAACCGCGTCAAACAGTCTTGTTTTGGATGAAGGAAGCATCAGTGAATGTACAGCACAGTAAAAGTTCCAACAATTTTTTCTTGGTGGTTTTGATCTCGAAGACAAGCCAAGTCGCTATAGGCCTTGTTCTTTTGATCGCGACGAACTGAAGGTTTTTGGCGCTACAGTCCTTCAAATGCCTGGGCCTCCACTACTATCATTGATAATGTCTATCGGTCTTGAGCCAATTCCCAACTTCCATCTTAGTCTGGGCCTTCCTCTCCTTCTAGATCCTACTGGTAAAACCCACATCTTTTCTGTAGTCTATCAGGCAACATCCTTTCTACAGTACTCAGACATCTTAACCTGCATTTCCTAATACTGCAGAGGATATCGGGTTCGCCATAAAATTCCATATGACTGGCGTTACTCAGTACTCTCCAACAATTTTCCTGGCTTATAGTTGATTTCTCGATGTTATAAATTATTATTATTATTATTTGTTAGTGAGACCGCGACAAGGGCAATTCATCACTTAAAATACATACGTAAGAATGTTATAAATTACAACTGGCATTATTATTACTGTGTTATATATCACCAGTTTGGCCTTTTTGGGGAGTTTCTTGAACCGGAGAGCACAAAAGCATTTTGTCCCTGCTAACATTCTGGCCTCTTATTGATGCTTCCTAGTACTTCAATAATGTACATACAATCGTGAACTTTCCTAATTGTACTCATCGCCCAAGTCCTCCGGAATGTTTCCATATATTCAGTAGTAGCTTTGTCTGCATCATCAGGAGAATTTTATTCTTCATAAGACCCAATTTCCAAAAATCACACCCCAAACCTGATATCCAACTACTCTATCCCGTTAACATTTATGGCTGTCAATATATATACATATCTTTGAACTGCTTGCTCCAGACTCCATCAGATATTTAATTAAGCTTGCTTGACATTTCTGAAGAAATATTAAATTGAAAATACGTCTGCATCATATTAAATTAAAATTAATAACAACACATTAAACGAGTGTCAAGAATTAAAGAAATTATTTTATTTTGAAATCGGAATTTCTCATCGTCTGTCAAATGAATGGAAAATATAAAAAAATACCATTCTGACAGACTCGTTTCCTTCACCGTCTGCCTTCCTTCCAGGTCTTCTCTCCTCCACCTTGGACGTAATTTAAATAAATGGTTTTACGAAACGGAAGGCGGTGCCCTTTGAAAGGGTTCATTAGTTTCTTCTGAGGGCTCTCGATTAGTCTTGTACAAGGGACCGAACAGTAGTTGATTACGGCCCCAAGACGAGTGGATACAAATCGCCCCTGTCATTTAGCGTTCCTATTGGTCGGAGGGGCCCGGTGGGGGAGCTCTTATAGCCAATCGGCGAACAGGTATCAAACCCGTCTGGCCAATGGGGGTGCGGAATCTCTTGAAAGGAATTGCTAATGAATTCGTTTTGCCCTCAGGGCGGCCAATCTCGGACTTTATTTACAGTTGGTTGAAGCGGTTATTTACTGCCTCCCTATGGCCAATGACAGGCAACGTATTATGGTTCATTAGAAGCCAATTATAAACAACGCGTGGTCACGAAGTTGGGAAGTGAGATATATCTATCTTTTAGCCTGTTAACCTTTTTTGAGCTAGCTTTAATTTCCGAATGCCCTTTTTCGACTTATTGGAAATTATGAACGTCATACGAACAAAGGTTACGACTCCTGCGACGGGTCTTAGAAAGCTCACAAACTTCAGATTGTGGATGTAGATACCTCTTAAAAAACTTTTAAAATAGTTTTCAAGTTTTTTATAATAACTTTTTTCAGCATCATAAATCAACACATTAATTTTATGCTTAGTTCTAGGAGATAAAATAATTTGTTTTTTTACACAGTATAAATATAGATCAGAAATACAACTAGTGGATTCTCCTGCGCATGATGTGGGTTCAAGTCCCACCTGTAGCGGACTGAGGTCTCTCATCTATGGGTCCGCTAAAAGAATTCCCTGATCCACTATAAATGTTTAGGGAGAGTGGCTGTAGATAGCCCGGCACTAAAATGTGCCAAAAAAAAAATAAGACGAAATAACGAAGCGAAAACGATAAAATCGCCAAAATCGTGTTTTTTTTGGGGGGGGGGATTAATCCCGATTTATCGCTTGAACGAAGCGTTGTACAAAAAACACCTCAATTATTAAATTATCTTTAAGATGAGACCAAGTTCTGCGTCTTAGCTTATATATATATATATATATATGTTCCATAGGGAGTTAGGCATTCTTTGATCTGCCGAACTGTCTGCGCGTGGAAGCCAGAAACTGGAAAAAATAATCTCGGGTATTTTTTTTATTTTCTATTATTTTTTTTTTTTTAATGATTTGGCAACTTTATCTAATAAGACAATGCTTCTATAATTTTCAGATTTTACTCTATCTGTTTAGGCAAGTATTAACTTAAGTGTAACAACTTTTAAGGTGAAATAGATTCCCTTTCCCATGATATACGATTAAAGTCTCTAAGAATATCTTCTATGGAAAGAAATAAGGAATTACACCATGAAAAAAAGTTCATAAACATTTGTGTAATATGTGCTGTCTCCTTGTAATTACACAGAACCATCTCATTAAGGAGTTTCATGTGTTTTTATAAGAGACTGGCCAAGGAACCACATCAGAAAATTAGTTCATTTCCTGTGAAATTAAAACCTCGTTTGTCCTCTTCGCTTACTTACTCGCTCCCGTTCTGTAATATCAGCTCAGCCATCGGTCTCCTTTTTACACAAACTAAGAATGGTTTTATTTTACTCAAAATGACTTGGACGTAATTGGAAGTTGATATTGTCTAGATTTGATTTCTCAATGACATTTTAATTTTTTTTCAGTCATACTCTCAGAATTCACACAACTGTGTTGTCAGCATTTGGACACAGTACAGCCGTTTGATAGAAAACTATTTGCGCTTGTGTAATTTTTTTGGGGAAATGTTCCCTTTCTCTCTCCCTTCTATTCGGCCACTTACAATCCTTTTTGGACACCTCACTGTTCAGTAATTGTAAAATAATCTCCAAATTTATTTTTCTCTTATTTTATAATGACTTATGATTAAGTCTTACTAGATGTGTAAACATGTGATGATCGACGTTGTCACAGGATCCAAAGTGATCTTCTCTAATTGTCGGAGATTCTTCTGAGACCACTTATTCTTGAGGTTCATCATCACTTTCGAATTCAATGTTGTTCACTATTGCCTCAGAAGGAAGACCACGAACAGGAACGTAAAGTTGTCAATTGGAGTTGAGGTTATTGATGTGATCACTTCTAAGAGTTCGACTCATAGAGCTGGAAGTCCTAGAAAGCACCTCCAAGGAGGCCTATTTCATTTTGACTTATTTGCTTAATGCTTCACAATTTTGGCATGAAACCGACTTATTGAAATTACATTTACCTGTGGTGTCTCGTGCTCACGGATTCTGTTCGATTTACCTAAGCTCGGCATATCAATAGTTGACTCTTTTTATGTGCGAGTGCCCAAAATAGTAGAATGGACGAGTACATTAATCAGTACGGAGTGGTCATAAGGAAAGGTGCTGGGTTGAAGCCACGAGTTCATATCGTTAGATTAGCTCATAATACAAGAACCGAACGCCATTCTCTGAAGAGCTGTTTGGAGACGACATATGCTGTTTCGCCCACATGTTCGTCTCGAGAGACTATAATCCTCTCTGGGTAATTCTATTGTGTTACCCTCGAGGCGAGGTGGCCATTGTTCCAAGCCCGGCTAACTCGATTAATAAACAGAAAGGGGTACGGATGGCGGTAGAGCGCGCCACACCCCCTTTGCCGCCCTTGCATGTCCCAGTCTGGGCAATTTACATAGTAAACACAACCCCCCCTCCCCCCTTCTCGCCACCATCTCGGCCAACCGAGGTTCGAAGCTCGTTGACTCTATCTATAAATAAAGGTTTGCTGTTCACGAACGAGTAGATCCCAAACGGACTCGATTCTTTATTAATGCACTCTCGTAGGATATCCAGAGTTCCAAGGACCTATCATTAGTACCTGCTTGTTTCTATCTCACCACGCTATAGTTACTTAATTTAGGATGATAGGGAGTTTATTTTTTATGTCAAAAAGTATGGCTTTTACGCATTCATGGATCTAAAATAGTTCGCTATGTGGAAGTCTGTGACACATTGAGCCATTATGAATTTGTAATGAATTCTTGAATAGTCCGGCTTTCTTGAATTTCTTGAGTCATGTAGAAAATTAATTTTGTTAAGAACTTATCCTCCTGAGTTCTTGCCATTGTTGTCCATCCTCTTGGTACTTTCCGAAAGGCCCTTTTGGCTATTGTAGTTGCACTCAAAATATAATTTTTAAAACATTTCTTCAAATCATCGATCGTGCCTTCTAGATAAGGAAAATGATACCCGTTATTATTTATATGTATACAGTAGAGCCAACGGCCATAGCCACGTTGAATGCACTGGTTCCCGTTGATAACCAAAGTTAAGCAAAGTCGGGCGTGTCCCGTACCTGAATGGGTGACCAACAACGTGCCGTTGGTATTATAAAAGGGTGGCAAACTGTAGATAGTCCAATTGCTGATACGCCGTTTAAAAACAGATGAAAAACCAGAAATATATTCAGTAGATTTCTGCTAATCCGAGATCATTGAAACCAGCCCCAGTCCGGATTGGCGAAAATTCGGATTAGTTTGGTTATTTCATGCTACCTATTGACATTATGAGGCGTATTTAGCTTCTGATGTGTCCCGATTTGAAGATATTAAATAAAGTATTTTAGCAATTTAAACTCCTCTGTAGTGTGACTGTTTTCGGAGGTAAAATAAAAACAAGAAAATTGTACGGGAAACCAATAAACAAAATTCGACATAGTATCTCTATTAAAATCGACCAATTATAAATTTCAAATTTTATAGGAAAATATTTGTAGGAGCGAAAATTTTGCAAAACAAGAAAATTTCTATTAAAAGCTCCATACACACGAGACTTCCTGGATAATACCAATTTTTCGGGAATAATATAGGTTATATAAATTTTTTTTTTTTTTTTATTTTCTCTAAAAACAGTGACATTTTTACTCGATGGGAAAACGGACAAACAGAAGGTTTTTTCTGATCTATTAATAAAATGGAAAATCAATATTAGAAGAGTATTCTACAACTAATTAGGTAAAACAATAAAAAAACTGTTAGTTCAAATGCCGTTGAACACCTTTGTCAGTGAATTAATTTTTAAATAATTATTTTTTGAAAAACAAATAACTCCTATTTTTTATACAACTTGCACTCTAGAAAAACAGAGAGTATTTAGGCTGTTAAATCGAGTGTTACCAAAAAAAAAAATAATAAAAAAAATACCATCAATTATAAATGTAAATTAGGAGTCAGTTTCTTGTTAGCAGTAGAAGTATATTTTAATTATCTTTTCCAAAATGCTATAAAAATATTAAAGCTTTCAACAACAAAAAATTTATAGCGGAGAGCATTAATAAAACAAAACAAAAAGAGGGAATAAAATATCTACTATCATCGTTTATAATAAATTTACTTAAAAGGAGAGAATGGTTAAAACGAATGAAAAAAAAGTAGAAAATTAATTAGAATGAAAATTTGTAATAGTATCTTATTTACAAGTCGTGACTAGAAGACATTTATAATTAAGATATAATTAAATCTAATGTAGAACCAGTTATGAGCTAGCGAAAACGGAAAATAACCTCAGAAAGATTTACTAGCGTTCTCTGTCTTTTGTAATTAATATTAGCCCTCTACACAGTTCTGAATACTTTTGCCGTTTCAGGAGTTTTCGTTTGTAACGGAATATTCTACCAAAAGCTTTATATCCAGTCCATAAATTCTTCTAGTTGCTACAACTTTTTATATTCGGCAAATATTGCACATGTCAGAATTCTCTAAGAGGTTTTTAATTAAATAATGATGGTAATATATTTTATACAAATATATACAGCATTTTTCAGCGTGTTGCCTACCACAATATAGATAAATATGACTTTGACTGATTGAAACAATCCCTAAGAAGTGACTCGAATTTTAAACGTTTCATGATTCATGGGACACGAAAACACCAGTCATTTAAATTTGGATGTAAAGACACTAGTATAAGGGCTAGGTTAGCTCCGTGGTAGAGCACTCGACTGATGTTTGTTTGTTCGGCAGCGTACTAACGATTTTTTAAACTATTGTCGTCGTTTGAGGGTTGGATTTGGGGTCACAGAACGTCCCTAGGCCCACCCGCCCTATAATTAATTTAATGGGCGCTTGCAACTCCTTAGTGTGCCTTATGGTCAAGAATCAGATCACTACAATGTTTGCCCCTCTAGGGCCCCTCCTGGTCTGTTGTTGACTGACTTTATATATATATATATATATATATATATATATATATATATATATATATATATATATATATAGCGTTTCCTCCATTCTCCATAGAGAGGTAACCTGCTTATGAGGTTGACCTCATGACGCAATCTGGATGTGCCGACTAGAAAATTTCACGTTTCGAAACTAATAGATCACGAAAATAACGATGGTTCAAATTAATATATAGTATATATATTCTTCGTCCGTTTGCTCTCTCACAAGCTCAAAGATGGCCTAATTTTGATAAACGTTTGTACAAAAATACCTTGTGTAAATTAAAAGGCCAAGTTCCTTAACCAGCAGAATCCGCTTTATGGGCAAAATTCGGACGAACAAAATCGTTGCTTATCTTTTGTAGGCACAGTTTTTATAGCATTTATAACACAGGCAATTAAATGGCACCATTATTATTATTAAGGCGATATCTGTAAAAGTTTTTGAGTAAAGCGGATGAAACTAGTTTTCTAACTAATTTCGGTTTGGGTACTATATTTTTGTTTTCCCAGAGTACTGTAGATGATACAGAAGTTTAAACATCTCAACTTAACAATAAAAAACTCAGAAATTGAGGACCTCTAAATGCGTTTTTAACACTTGTGGCGAATTGGCACCACCGCCAGGTGGAAATTTCGCTGTGTCGCACACGTCGGCCCTTGGGATGTTTGTGCGAGTATTGATTTTTCTATTCATCATATGATATGTGATGCATAACAGCCCACTATTATGGCTTTTCCTAGAACCCTTCCTCCATTAAATATTAATAAAGGATGTTCTTGGTTTAAAACATTTCTTCTAGGCTTTCCAAGAAAATAGAGCTTGTTTCTTATTTGCTTAATGGTATATTGAGGATAATAATACCTTTTGGGTTTCGAAGGAAAGTTTTGTTCTGAAACCAAAATCTAATTATTGATAACCTTAAAAGGCTAAGCAGTATATCATTATGAATTTGTGGTGTTAGCGACCTTATTGTGTATTTATAAGGGAACCTTCTCTATATGTAGCTCTTGACATATTACAAGAGCGGTGGTTACATCCATGTTTTATTAAATATTATTTCTAAGTACAGAACCTTTTCGAAATCATTGCTCTAAAACAGGAAACTGATAGAATCCTAAACGGAAATTGCTTCATTCAAGCACAAATTTTATCAAATTCTACCAAAAATCAATAAATAACTGTTCTTATGGACAATGTATTAAGCTTTCGAATAGAGGCTTTTCATTTACTACGATTTCTCAACCGGTTTGGAGGTGTATAAGAATATATCCGAAAATCCTGACGAAAAATCTAGTTTTTTTTTTCATTTTCCTCGACAACGGTTAGAAATATTGCATTGGAAATGGTATCTTTAAGTAGCCCATACACATTAAAGCAGGCCATTCACGTTCCGATTTGCAGTACGACTAGTGGTCCGTCCTCCAAAGTCGTCAAATGTTAGCCCGATCCAGATCGTGAATGGGCTTGTTGGATTGTTGGAAATCTAGTTGCAACGACTCGAAGATCCGACTGGCGACGGAGTTGGAGGGTCGGATCAAAGTCGTCCAACTTAGCTCAGTCAGTGATTGACCTCCGGCCATCTTCGGTCTGCCCTTGATACATTTTTTGGCTCGTGAGCGACGTACACAGTCCTGAAAACAGCCAAGGACTAAAGTTAGATCGCTAGTTGGATAGCAAGTCGAAGCTTAAGTGGAGTCGACTATCCGACTAGTAGTCGTCCTATTTGCTTCACATAAAGTGGGTCTACTGGACTGTGCAGTCCCGGCCTTGGGGTTTATTAACTTATCGTGGGAGTGCTAGACCCGTTCAGGCCAAACCTCGAGGCCAAACTGTGCAATCCTAGCCTTGAGATTTGAACTGAACGTGTATGGTCATCTTTAGATTTTTCGCGACCAATTCTCTATCAAAGCAAAATTGTTTAGATTATTTTTTTTATTATTCATTTTTTTTTAGTTTCACACTAAAAACACTGTCCGATTCACGTATTCTGCTGAATTAAAGGATGATTTTTGGGTTCCTAACACCTCGTATCATTCTTTGGGCATCATCCATGATTGACAATCTGGAAGGAACTATCTAATTTGAGATTTAGCGCTGATTAACAACAAAAACTATAGGTATTAAAAAAAAACTAGACTTGATGGACTGTTTTGGGTCTTTTTTTTTCGGTTTCAGCATGCAAAAATCTCATGCGTTTTTTTTTTTTGTTGGCCGCAGACGTGTGTAGTCGCCCGCAATGCCTCCGATACAGTATTATTTATGATACTATGATTTATTCGGCGGACAAATATTTGAAGGCTAGAAACTTTTTTTAGCTAGGATGCCTTTGATTGCTTTCCTGATCAAGCAATTAGAACACATGACGTACCGCTTATCAAGGCTTGAATTAATTAAATTTGTTTTTATTAATTTAATAGTTTTTTGGTTGTAAATTGATAGATGTCGACTTACTTTTCCTTCGCTGGGCTATTTAGAACATTTTTTTTTTAAACATTTTTTTGAAGCATGAATTGCTTTGAAGAAAAATAAATTGCACTTTATGCAGTACTACCGCATAAAAAACGCATTAATTGCTTGTATAATACGAATTCATCCAATTAAGAATGTTGCCTTTTGACAGTTTTAGAACTGGTTAGGCTTCATTTACAATTATGATTTCTAACTCATAATGACTTAATTTGGTCAAAGATTTTACCTTTTCAACATAGAAAAACTTGTCATTAGAGGATTTGATTATGCAAATTTTGTTACCAATAAGGTAGAATACATAATACATGAGTACTCGTGCTTATTAAAGTTAGAAAAAAAAAGTAATTTAAAGCATAAGAAGTGACTTATTAATTTAAAAGGGTACTTGATTTGACTAATTGGACTTAGAGGGGCAGAAGTTTTGATTTATAGCCTTCTGAGAACACGCTATGTATTAAAAATAAAAAAATAAAAAGTTTTGTATTACTTTTGAACTTAGGGTAGTAGCTGAAATTAATTTTTATGCTTTAATAAAACATTTATTTGTAGTAAATTGTCTGTAACGACCAAAAGTTATTCACACTGAGAGTTAATGCCTTTGTGAATTGGACACGAACACAAGAGCAGTATTACAGGCCGTAAAAAATATGTTTCCCGGAAATATTTAGCCGTAGTTAAACCACAAATACATTTTTAATGCTTTCTTCGCTTAAAGCAGGATTAGAACTATTCCTATATTTTTTTAGCGTAATTGTTTTCAGAGAATTCACTGTTTATTTATATACATATTAGATTTATAGAGTTCCGCAACATGGGTGAAAACCTCTTTTGACGTTAACGTTCTTTATAAATTAAAATAAAAAGAAGGAAATAAAGTAAGGGGAAAACTAAGAACTGTAACAAAGTCAAAAAAAAAAAGAAAAGTAAAGTAAAAAATGAATGAAATACAAGTTGATGAATAAGTAAATAAAACATAGACCAAATAAATGAATTATATATATATATATATATATATATATATATATATATATATATATATATATATATGTGTGAGTGTGTGTGTGTTTTATATAATTAAATAATATAAAACAGAATTAAATAATAAAAAGAGTGATAACGTGAGGTATTTATAACAAAACGCTAAAAATAAAAGAAAAAGTATGAATATTTGTTCAAAAGTTAAATAAGGTCAATTTTGGTGTATAAGTGTGTGTTTTTTAAATGTTTGAATAGTATATCAATGTGTGGGCTACTTTCTCTCAGTAATTCGCGTAAGTCGTAGGGTATATTTACATTGCTGCTTTGTCTGCAGTTCGTAAGTATATGTTTAACGGTCATAGTCTCGTTACAAATTCTGCAAGTTGGTCTTTCTGTCTAGTAGATACGAATGGGTAAGTAAGGTGTGCCCAATACGAACCATGGATATGATGACTTCGTCCCGACGGGAGAACTGTTCATTTGTCCAGGCTTTCGCTGTATTTTTAATTTCCCTTAACTTAGTTAAAGCTTTTTGCCATTCACTTTCTCACTATTTATTATTATCAAATAATTATTGTTACTATTTATTATTACGAGTCTGGGCAGTAGACTAAACTAGTCCCTCCTCCCCAAAAAATAAGCACCATTTTTAAAGGCCTACTAATATGTCTAAGAAAATGTTAATAATATTGCATGTATTATTGCTTATAGGTATTTTGACTTGTGAAATGATACCGTTTTTAATGTGTGTGTATATATATATATATATATATATATATATATATATATATATATATATATATATATATATATATACACTTATTTTTCCAAACAAAATGGAGAAAAATGTATTTTTGATTTACGGTATTAAAAAAAAAAACGGAGTGTCGAATATTTTTTTCAATTTCGGAGGCAAAAAGATGAAGTACGTATTTAAAAAAAAAAAACTAATAATTAAGCGACATGAGCCTTTTTGGAATTTTCCTATACTTCGCTGAATATGACGAAAGCGGCTAAGCTTGATAAGTGGGAAGAAATAATTTGAAAGCTACAAATATTACCTACAAAAAATGTTCGCACGTTAATTTCAATTGGTCTTTCTCGCGCAGAGAAAACAGTGCTTCAATGTTCGTGAAGGTTGGTTTCGTTCAATTGAAGGTTTTTCTAATTTTTTCTCGGTTTGGTTTGTTAATATAAAATTGTGTCTTTTAATGTGATACCCCATTTGTTAAGAACTAGCTACTGGATGTCGAGAAATAGAAATGTATAATATCACTTTCTGTCCTTTAGTTGCATTTCAGTGGAGAAAAAATCGCTTGCCTTTAAGATTACATTCTTTGTTGTATTTTAAGTACATTAAACATTATAATCAGTATATAAAATTAAGGTTACAGCAAATATTTAAGCATTTCAATTTTCTTTCTGTTCATTGAGACTTGTTGACATTGTAAATATGTAAATCGTTATCAATCTGTAGAACTATCTATCTATGTAAAATTCTATGATATGTAAAGCTCATACCATATATCTACGTGAAATGCTATTGTATGCAAAGCTCTTATCGCCCAAAGCTACGAAGATTTCCATTAAATAATATATATATATATATATATATATATATATATATATATATATATATATATATAGGCGATCTTCATGTCCTTACTTACATCCGCAGGAATACATTGATCTCGCATTCCATTCAAACCCTAGACTATCGATATCTCACGGGTTTTTGCTTTTTGAGTAAAATGATTCAAACATATGACTTCACGTTTTCCAGATCAGATATCGCACCACCCGTGAGTTCCCTTACTACATTCGTCATGGGAGCAGAAGCTACCTACTTCACGGGTATTACTTGTGGGGAAATTCGGGAGAAAACTTATTCCTAAGTGATATGTCATTTAAAAAAAATGTATTTATAATAGTTTGGTTTGTATATTGTTTTATTTGTAGAAGCGTTTGCTATTTTAATAATAAAAACAATATTCAAACAAAAAAAATTCGAATATCAGAACCATCCAGGAATTGTTAATACTAGCTGAAGGAGAGGAGAGGTTTAAGAACAAAAATTAACGCTATATACTTGACGAGTTTCCTCAATATTCGTACAAAATGACCTCGTGTCATAGGAGCAGATAGACCCATATTTTGAATGACTAATAGATTCTTGAGCTATGGGTTAAGCATCGTCGACGTCTCTCGTCAGCACTTCCTTAGAATGCTACTCTCCCATGTGTGTTCCTTTACACATAGGACGCGAAGAATCGCGAGGTGAGTGTAATTGAGTGGTAAAAAAGCGCTCAAAAATCAATAACTTTTGATGTTGTTGAGTTAGAAACCTGAAATCGTGCACCCTTACCAGTCTTATAACCAGAATATTGGCATTGATGAGTCACTCCCATGTTTTTCGATGGTGGACTGACCATAATGGAGTGACCTAAAAATGAAATAGCTAACAGCTCGCAGAGCACTCATTAGTGGTAACTGCAGCTAAATGGTTGTGTATTTTTCATTCATAGTTCTTTACCGCGTTTGTTCACCTCTAGCACAGAAGTATGCAGATTTACGGAGCTAATTTTGGTCTGGGGCCTTTCTATACATGCCTACGGAAAATTTAAGCCCGAAATTAGAGAGACGCAAAAACTATAAGACAAAAGGAAATCTGATATGTGTAATTTTTTTTTACTTTTTCAGCATCCCCGTCCATGATGGCGATTCGAAAAATAAAAAAAAATGTTTTTTTGCCCTTCGGACATCCTACTATTACGACAAAACATGCGTCAGCCTTATCGCTCTGAAAAAGTACAGTTGAAGGAATGATTTTGGTACATGAGGATTTGGGAAATTTTCTTCGTTTCTAGTACTTCAATGTTTAACCATCGTCCTGCAGTTACGGTGGGGGCCTAAAACTCAAGAAATGGCACTCTCACGAGGTATTTAACATATTTAAGGCTAAAGTATTCAGAGAAAATACTTCAAAAAAACAGGTTTTGAGCGCTTTTTGACGGCTTTTGACCACTGTGCGTCATTAGGATACGCTTACCGTTAGCCCAGAGACAATGGCAGCTGTCATTAGGTAGCGAAGCAATGATGAGAATTGTAAATTATCAAACTATTCAAACCGACAGAAAGGAAAATGCGAACGAAACCATTGTTTGCCCTGGCAATTATCAGCGCCCTGGTAATTACCAGAGGAAATTACACGATCGGTAATTATGAGAAGGTTTCGGAGAAGGCTTTATAACAACAACAGTAGGCAAATCCATAGTTTATCAGTTGTAGCTCGCGCTTGCCCGCGTTGTTCGTGTTGATAAATGCCCTATCAGCGATTATCAGCTCAACTGGCATGTTCTCGCTGGTTTATTTATTGTGGTGATTCTCCGGCCGGTAATTAGGACAAACGACGGCTCTAGTTAGTTTTATTATTTATTAATTTTTCTTACTATTTCACACATTAATTTGAAATAATTAGAACTGACGTTTTTTCCATTACTCTCACGTTCATCCGAGATGCATATCGTATTAGACGTTCGCAACGGAAGAACTATTAACAAGTTCATTTATCTATACATCATTAAGGACAATATATTATATATTAAAATTGCATTATCAAGGGGTAATACTAACTTGTGCGATCAAAATCAAAGTAATATTCTTGAATTTATAAATAACAAATAAATCAATACGGGATGTTAAAGTATCCAAAAAAAAAAAGTTTCAATTCTTCGAAAAAAAGGAAAAAAAAAAAAAAAAGCGGCGCTGTGTCTCACGAACGGAAACCCTCATTATTCACGGGCGATAGTCTGCAGGCGGCAGTTTCAATTTAGTATGAAAAACTAAAATTATTTCGTAAGAAGGACGTAGGATTATTAAGAAATATTAATGTTATTCGAAAATGGGGACCAGTTATTCTCTTTCTATTAAAAAATCCGTCGAAAATCAGTCATAAAATCGTTATAATTCAACGAATCGAAAACCTACGTACTTTACTATCAAATATCATGAAGCTGCAGTTCAAATTTGAAGTTGATCGGGTAAAAATTGAAGACGCCACAGTATCGCCAGATTTGAAAAACATAGTTTTGAGAAAATGACTTTAAAGTTTAATGTTCTGAACTGTTCATTTTTTACCTATTTAATGTTTTTTCATGCTTTCTTGTGATAAAGATTTAAAAAATGGGTTTTAATTTTGATATGTATTAAAAGAGGGGCAAAAAAAAAAAAATGTAGGAATTAAAAAGGGACCAATCGAAGCTCGCTCAAAAATCTTCAAATCAGCGTTGCGTTCACTCGGCATCGAGATTTCACCCGGAAAATCGTATTTTTTGCCCATTTAAACAATTTTTCTTCACATAAGCACTCTTGGATATCATTTTTGATTAGTTAAAGAAGACCTTTAGCACATACCAAAAAAATGGTTGGGAGAGTATTTAAACTACATAGATAAAAAAAAAATGTCTTAGCCTCGCTAAGATGTCGCAATATCTTTATGTTGTGCTTTGTATCATAGATGATAAACAAACTGATTAAGTCTTCTGAGAGATACTGTCTATGTACTGGCTACCTTCACTGAGAAGTTAGCACATGTTGTAAGTGGTATTTTAGTCATTTCGTCTTATGGAGTCTGTAAGTATGTTTTATTGTCAATTCAGTACTACATATTTCACAGAGTGGTTTCTCTTGTCTTGTCATTAAGTGTTGGTAAGTCTTGAATGGCCAATCCTGAGTCGATTGACTCGATAACTGGATGGCCAGTCTTTGACGGTACGTTTTATAGTCCGTAGTTTGTTGTCCGTAAGGTTCGTCCAAGAGTGTTCTCAGTATTCCAAAATAAATTTCTTTGTAATTCTGCTTATGTCTTCATGTGCGATTGGTCCGCCATCTATTTGTGCCATTCCTGCAGCGATTTTCGCGTGGGTGTCCGCACAAACTCTAATGTATGCGTTTTAATTTCAAAAAAATTTTTGAATTTAATAATATGCTTAGCAATCGAAAATCAATATCCTTTAGTACTCTTCATGTTTGCTTGGGAAATTAAAGTCGATAAAAATAAAGTAATAAAAAAAATCAGATTAGGTACAGAATTAATCTGATGGAGCCCATGCAGCAGTCTGTATACCGAGGCAGTAAGGTCAGTGGAATACACGCCTAAAATATTTTTCTTTTTTTTTTTTTCTTCTTTTTTTTATTTATTTATTTCGAATTTACAACAATTTATAAGGTACATTTCTAGTAAATTATTGCAAGATTATATGACATGGATGTACATGAGGTGGGAAGCTGCACAGTTGTAGTACCCACAAGACAGAATTTATTTTTTCACAGATCTACACTTTCTAGAGTTGATATTTTTCTTAAAATTCATCAGTAAAATCAATTACTTACACAACCCTTGAATACATGCAGTCACAGACGACAGGTGCGTTGACTAGAACAACCCAAGGACGAGCAATACAGTAACCGCTTAACATAAGAACACTCGAATATTATGACAAAACTGAACTACTCCAGTTGACAATATACACATATCAATGATATTCCCTCCCTGGAGGTATATATATATATATATATATATATATATATATATATATATATATATATTATTTCCTCTATTTAAGTTGTTTCTTGTACTTTTCTCTGGTTAAAATAATAAATAACTTTTTTTTTTACTTTCATTGTATTGCTCCATAAAATTTTCAACATACTTAATTAGCATTGTTGATTGGCCAACAAGAGCTTCGTGCTGTTTAATGTTGCATGATTCTTGTTTAATCGCCTGCTTGGTTGCTTTATCTAAGTGGCGTTTTCCTAAACAGTTATTAGTCCAAGGAGAATAAATTGTTAAATATCTTAAGCCTTTATATTTAATTCTGACAAAAACTAGAACATCAAATAATTCCAATTTAATACAATGTTTTTTGTTTTTTTTATTCCCTGTTATTATTTAAAGAATCTTAAATAATTCAATGTTATTGAAAACCAGTCTTACAAATAAGGCTGTATTTTGATTGGTTATAATTGATTTTATTGGTAACGTAATGTATATAAATGACAAATTATTGGCAGAACGTAACTTAAGTGGACTATTATCAGACGGAATTTTACATATTGCTACGTGATTCACAATAAAATATAGTAATACCTTACATAACTCAAATAATTGTACCTCCGGATAAAAAATTTGATCTCACAATAATTGACGGCTGATTAAGTTAATTCTGAAAAAAAAAAAAAATGGTTGTAACCATTAAATTTAGGTTCTATTCCACGTATTTTGGACCATTAATTACGTATATTTATTTTGTTGGATATATATGGCCCAGGTCAAAAGAATAGTACTCCATTTTCAATGTATTACTTTATTGTTGGCATCAGTCGTAATATGGGTGGCGAGCAGACCACACATGGGGATTTAATGGCCCCTGAGGAGATGGCATAAAGGCCACGAAACATGTAGGGCATGCCAACAATAAAGTACTACATAGAAAATGGAGTACTATTCTATTGACCTGTGCCATATATATCCAAAAAAATTAAATTTAGGTATTACATATTATTAGAGACATATTGCTATAAATTATATTACAGACGGTGCCGAGTTAATGAAAATCGCATATATCATGACTAAATTATTTTATGTTTTTGGGATGAACAAGTTTTTAGTCACAAATTTTTTTTAACCATATTCACCTTATTTCTCCACCGGTCCTGCCTACAAGATATAAAAAATTATCTTAGTTAGAATTTATTGATACCCGCACTCACACATATATATGTACGCAGTGACCTCAACTGTTCTTTTGCACTAAAATTCATCATACAACATTCTCATGTCGAAAGATTAAACGATTAGACGAGTTCGTTGAGACGCTTACAGCGTAACAACATTGTTAATTTACCCATGCCGGCTGTCATTTTTGCTTCTTTGCATCATCGTGCTGAAACTAATAAGAATGATGTTTTACCAAAATATGCACAGGAAATTGAAACAGAGCATTCACGTTCTAACGTTGTCCAACTTGTGGTCCAACATGTCGGTTGGATCTGATATCGGAACGTGAATGGGCCTGTTGGAAGTCTAGTTGGACGAGTCGGAACATTTAGAGAGACGACTCGAAGGTCCAACATCCGACTGGTGACGGAGTTGACCCAACTTAGCTCAGTCAGTGCTGGACCTTCGGGCGTCTTCGGTCTGCACTCGATGCATTTATCGGCTCGTGAGAAACGTACACAGTCGTGAAAACTGACTTGGATTGACGTTGGATAGCAAGTTGGATAGCAAGTCATAGCGTGAGTGTATTCGACTATCCAACAAATAACTAGTCCTACTAAGGGGGCACCTACATTAGTCCCGGCCCGACCCGACCCGATCCGATCCGATGGCCACCGATCCTCGACCGTCTACAGCATCTAGATCTTAATTTTTAAGATGAAAGCTAATAAAATTTGGAACTTCTTTGTCAATTCACAATATTGTTTTTTGTTTCCCTTGTTTATGAAATTACTTGGAATGACGTTTATAACCATACAATGTTTATAACCTTCCAATGCTTATAACCTTCTAGCTATCTTTCTTATAAATAGTTTTAAAATATGAATAAGGTAATAAGGTTTCTATGCTTATTAGGTGGTATTTTCACTTCACTACGATGTCATTACTGACGAGCTGTGACTAAATCGGATAGGATCGGATCGGGAGACATACGGGGTCAGCCTAAGTCGTACTACAAAAACGGGAAGTCCTACTTAATCGGCACGTAAATGCCGTGCTTTAGAAATATAAGAGATAATATTGATATAATTTATTTATTCTATTAACGTTGGTTATTTTAAGCACATGCCTAAATAATGCGGGGTGGACTTTTGGTTTGCTGTGTTTTTTTTTTGTTTTTTTTTTTTCAAACAACAAAAAGACAAAGAAATTAATATAAAACCAGTAAGTTTTTTTCGAATGTTTAAAACATCCCGAAGTGGTGGATCGTTAAATAAAATAAATGTATAACCTACCCCCTTTTTTTAAAAAAATAAATAATGATAAAGTAGATATATCTAATAAACTGAATCCTTATTATTCTTTATAAATTTTATATTTTCAGAGTGTACCGAATTTTTAATTTTGTCAAGATAGAAGTTATTATTAATGCATAAATTCCTCACTAAAAGGTTTAATTAGTTTTACGACTTTAATGGCAGCTTTGAGATTGAATGCTTCCAGAGTTGAAAGGAAAAATTGCCGAAATAATAAGAAGAGTAATCGAATATTCTGCTATTAAAAGCTATGGCCTAAATTGGCAAGAATTAATTCAGTTTTATTGGCCAGTTAAACATATTTTGCTTCCAGAAGAGGCAAGTTGTATTACTCCATATTTGGGTTATCTTGTTTTTTTCTTTATACTTTGTTTTTTTTTTTTAAATTAAAATTGTTACTTTTTCTTGAGTTTAAAATGCCATATTATATAAAATATTACATTGAAGGAAGTTAGCGTTCATCTTCGACTGTGCTCTCTGTATAGTCATAAATAATAATTATTAAACTAATAAGAATAAATATGGTTGAAATAATAATATACAACTGGTAATTTGAAAAATAGGTCTTATTAACCAAATATATTACAAAGTCTATTAATATTTTATGATAAAGCTTAATTTATTTTTCATATCCCGTTGCTAATTAACGTTTTTCGTTTAATGTATGAATTCTTATTATTTCTGTTATGCACATTTTGAGCGAAAGACCCCATATTTTTTAACCTTTCAGTAGGCCCGAATCTTTTTGAAATATCATTAGGCGCGCGGGTTATAGAGCACCCCACGTATGTTTGATGATAATTAATAGTGGTTTTTATTTTATATTTTTTGAAATCTTTCTAATATTAGATATATATTTAGAAATATTTATGTCTACTTTTTACAGACGTCAAAATAAATATACCATCTTTTTTTAAAATTTGTTTAATTAATAATATGTTGAAAATATAGAACAAATCTCTGTAAACTTCACTTACACATTAAAAATTCAAGGGATTCTATAGAAAGTATTATTCTGTCTTAGCAAGTTTTTTATTTTTCCTATTATTGTCTGGAAAACATTCATGAATCTTTTTAACACAAAACGAAATTTATTCCTACGTTGTATAGTATTAAAGGAAACTCGCAGTACCCAACTCTTCGCTATATCTTCGAATCATCCGCTATTACAGACAAACCCTCATCTCATTTACGTTACGTGCTTTGTTTTATGAAAAATGTAATTAATAAACAACAACTTAATAAAAACTGCCCCAAAAAGTGACTAAACCCCCTCACAATAACGAACTCACTCTTTGGAATTTTCATCGCCGATTTTTCAAAAAGGAATCGCTCAATATAAAGTATAAAAATGAACTTTATTAGGATAAATCAAAACATTTTATACATTTTCCCAGCCGGTTTCAAGATATTTAGGAAAACCTTAAGAAAATAAAAGTTTTCTCAGTTTCTCGAAGCCTATGAAATTAAACTGTAAAATTTACCATTTCTCTCCGTACAAGTCGGCTCCTTCGGGTTGCCTCATCTGATCGACAGCAAGGGTGTTTCCTCTTTTTGAAGGGAGGAAAAAACGCGCTAATGTAGATTCGAAAAAAAAATGGTTAGTTCAGATTGAAAATAATCTTGTATGGCATTGCTTTAATTATATTACCTGATATTATCGAGTAACACTTAATGGTTAAGCTTGAGGCATTTCTTCAGGTGGATTAAGGTGACAGGTCGGAGTCCTGACATAGAGCAGGGGTACTAATGGGTTGAAACTTACAGGACCCGAGTCCGCTGGATGTAGGCTAAGTAAAACCAAGATAAAATCCGGAAAGTCTTATATCTGGAACGGAGTAAGTCTAATGGCCGCTGCTAGGACCTGAAGCTAGGAGATAAGGGGTATACCGAGGAGAGTACAGAGAGAGGAAGAGAATGAGAGAGAGACATAGATAGTGGGAGAGAGAGAGAGAGTGAGAGAGAGAGAGAGAGAGAGAGAGAGAGAGAGGGGGGGGGGGGGTAATGGAATGGTGAAATCAAATTACGAGAAGGTCTCGTAATCACAGGATTAGACAAATTGCATCCCTAATGACAAGGAGCCCATGATTCCAATTTATATTCTATTAACGGGCTTTTACCTTCGTGAAACCACACTCCATAGAGCCTTCCAAGAGTCGGGATTTCTCTCCGTACAATGGATACTGGTCATCCATACTTTCTTATTGCGGAGACTTTAATGAAGTGGAGGATGACTTCATGAAGTGATATTTTCTCCGCTTTTTAGAACCTCAAGAAATTTTCAACAAATTTAAAAATGTTTGTGGAGATTTGTGTATTTCCCCTTTTATCATCGAAGGAATCTAGGAATTTGATTTATTGAATATCAATATGATTAATGCAGAAAATCTCCTTACATACTCTTAGTCCACGCAACGAATACTCGAATCCAGCTATAGATAGAAATGCTTGGAACAAACTTTTTGACATCATAACTTTCTTTGGTCTAGGTAGAAGTTCAACATATCAAAAGTCCCCGCCCATAGCCTTTGAGACGGGGGGGAAGGGGGTTTAGAAGGTAACATTTTTCGGGAATTCGCTTTTATCTCAGAAACCCTGCGCCTTGATTTAACGTTTGAAGGAAAATACATAAAATAGTAAAGTAATATATACTGTTGAAGGCCAGTTCAATCCTTTAACTGGCATTTATTTCTTACATCCGAAAGAGTTATCCGATCAAAAAGAGCTAAAAATGTGTGGGAAAAGTGTTTTTTCCCAACATGACAGACTTTCAAGAGCGGATATTTTGAAAGCAAAAGATATGTCGAAAAACTTGATTAAGTAGAACTTGTTGCAAATTTAATTAGCTTTCATTTGTTATAAAATAGTCATGTCACTAGGACGCAGGGTTTCCGAGATATAAGTGAAACCCCGAAAAATGTGTTAAATAAACCGCCCATTGAAAACTTGAAAGTTGACAAAGCAGCAAAAGAAGCAACAAAAGAAGGACAATTTTGCTGTCAAGTTCCTGGTACCGATGTATTAGCAGCCGCGTGAAACTACCACTAAAAAATAAATGGTTCCAAGAATGGAATAGGATGGAGTTAGGGGAAAAGCTCCGTGAAATAAAAGAAGACGTAGATGCATGGAGTAGCAGCATACGCGACAGAAGACGAGAGGAAGTGATATTGACCAGGCTACGAATAGGACACTCAAGACTGACGCATGGCTATCTTATGGCAAAGGAACCACCAACGATATGTCAGTACTGCGGCGTACATCTAACCGTAAAACATATCCTCACCGAATGCAGGGCCTACATAAAAGAAACAGTTAGATTTGCCCACTGACCTAAGGGAACTTCTGGGAAATAACTCAAATCACTTAACTAAATTATTTGCTTTCCTAGAAAGAACTAACTTAATCGGACATATTTAATTTATAAATATTTGTGTGCATGTATGTATGTGTGTGTGTGTGTATATATATATATATGTGTTTCAATCTCCTCCTATCTATCTTCAATCTATATCGATCTTCTCAATCTATCTTCAAGTAGCACTTTTGGTCAATATCACTTTCTTTCCTCAATAGTCATATCATATCAATATATATATCAATAGTCATATTGAAATTATATGCCAATTGAAATATATAAGATCAAACGAGTCTTCTAACTGAGACATCCATGACCCATGTGGTTGACATATGTCTAAAAACACAAATTAAAAAAACAAAAACCCTCCCGACGGCTCAAAGGCTACGGGCGGGGACTTTTGATATGTTGACCTCCTAACTAGCCCAAACAAAATTACGAAGTCAAAAAACTTTGTTCCAAAAAGGTCCATCTATAACTGTTGGTTGCCTGGACTGTCTAGGGTCATTTCAAAAAATTATTCGGTTTACTCATTTAAGAAATATAAAAATACATTAGAAAATGGGTTTTATGGTTTGCCGATGTTTCGGCTTGAAATTTAAGCCTTACTATATAATGTTTTTCTGTTTTTTGAATCTTCTTGTACATATATAAATTAGTATTAACTCTGTCCTACTTGTTTTACAGCCCTGATGAATGCTTGAATTTCAAGCAAAACAATAAAACTCATTTTCACGTAAAACTTTTATTAAACCCAACGGCCAACTATCTCCTCTCAAGGTGAAGTGAATGAAGGCTGAATTCTAATTGTGGTATTTTCATTCCCATGTAGTTCATGAAATCTAGAAACTCAAAATATTGATTGCAGGGGTTCTGCAATCATAATTCCAGTTTGTAGTGACTCCTTATGTCATTTTAGATTAATAAAAGCTCGGAAATCGAAGCATAAATTGGTAAATTCTTCTATACAAAATGTTTCCTGTTGTCACTTCAAGGAAGATGAGGCATACTTCATAAAGTTCCTTTTATTTCATTGTTGAAATAGATTAAATTCAGTCTTACTTTCATGTTGCTGAGACCTAAGTGGGCTAACAAATTTATGAAGCTTCTATTTTATTTTATTTTTATGTATTTACTAGCTGATTACCCGTGCTTCACCACGGCCGATAAGTAGTTTTTATGCGTTAAATAAGGTATGATCAAAATTAACGCTACTACATAATGTTGTTGTTTCCGTTGGAGAGTAAAAAAAAAATGAAAAAAAAAAAAAAAATAAATAAAATAAAAAAAATAAAAAAAAATACAACAACTGCTTAAAAAGTCAGGTAAACAGAGACAAATACACGTTGAAAATAATAAAACTAACACCTTTGAAGTTTTAAGCACTTATCTCTTCGATTGACATCGCCCCACCGAACATTACAACAGAATCTTTTTTGTAGAGAATTTAGTAAACTTTCGAATAGCCGCCTTCCACTTACTGCGATACCCCAACCGTTTTTGAGATCTTTTAGAAAATATACTCAGATCCGAAAACTTTGTATCACCATTAATACAATTTTTTTCCATATACTTCTTACCTCCAAACGACACCAAAGTATAAATATCTTAGATTAGATAAATGCCAAATATCTGGTACAAGTTTCAAGTGACCAACCATCGATTCTGAATACCCAAACAGGAAATTAGTCTGGAAAAGTATTTCTATCAATGTTTCTCGTAAACGGTTACAGAAATCGCTTTAAAAATGGTTTCATTCCTCGTACCTGCAAGCATATGGACTCGGAAATGTAAGCGTTCCGATTTTTTCGCGCAAATGTTGGTCCAAAAACCATGTTCCAGTAAACAGATTCAGCTAGTTAATAAACTTGACCATTCAAATGAGGAGAAAGATTTTTGTACCAAATGTCATCAAAATTGGGCCATTTTTGAGCCGATGAGGAACTTCTTAATAATTCAAACCCTCCTAAAATTACTTAAACATTTGAATATCAAAAAAACCTTTCTTAGCGAGTGTTTTCATTCTAAATGGATTGTCCGTGCAAAATTTCAAATTTTTGTATCAAGTGGTTCGGGATATTATTACCTCGGATGGACCATTACCAGGGCGTAAAGTCTGTGACGATCAAAATTGCAGTTTATTTCTAGTAATTCAAGGTTTTCCATCATAGTTTAACCTCGATTAAAAATAATACTATGAAATAGATAATGTACGGTAACAGCTGTTCTTTATCGTCCTAGAAACGCATGCTACCCAGGCTTGCCTGCTCTAACCAACTAAAACTTTAAACCCCTCTAGAAATACTTAAAAAATCGAATATCATAATCCTTTCTTAGCGAGCGTCTACGTTCTATAGGGAGTGTCCATGCAAAATTTCAAATTTTTCTGTCGAGCGGTTTGGGCTGGGCGATGATAGGTCAGTGAGTGAGTGAGTGGTATTTGACAAATATATAGTAGATTTTACCATTGTTAAATGATTTCTTTTGGAAATATAGTTTTTTCACAATTCATTTCCTGGAGACTTTAATGGCGAAGAGCCCATAAGTTTTGCTCTCAAATTTTTCGCTTAAGAAAACTATCGAAGAGAACGTTTAATGACTAATGTGAAAATAATTATTTACTATTGTCAACCATAATTCCTTTGGCATTAGTGAATTTGTTCAATAAAGGTCATCGGGAGACTTTAATGAACTCGAGATAAAATTCATAGGCGTTCTTTTAGCAATACTGCATATTGCATATCCTTACATAATGGGTATACTTTTTATATTACAGTATAACATACAATGGGGTCAATTTAAGCCAGAAAAAATGTATTTAAACGGCCTATTTCCGCCGTATAACCACATTTTTTCTGCCATATCGAATATGGCAGCAAAATTGTAAGCCACTAAATATTTCTAGATATTAAGTGAATATTAAATAAAATAATTAGTGCAGCAAGCCGATAAGTAATCAGTCATGTGATCAGAATAACAAATAAAAGAACAGTACCTTAAGAGCCCAGAACGCTCTAAGGAGATAGTGTGGTCGTAGAATGTTCCGGTCACCAGATTTACCCGTCTGCGGATACCCATTAATAAATTCCTTAAACGCTGAGTGAGCCTAGCGACGGTCTGAGACCCTGAATCCAACCCTTGAACAACGACACTAGAGTATGAGTACGCGCTCGTATTTTGAACGGAGGTCCTCATTTTGTCACTCATCTTTTTATTTGTCGTTAAGTTCATCTTTCTAAATTATGAAAAATACTAGCTACAAATATTATTACATGAAATTCATTGATGCATCGGTGTACGGGCAAGTTGCATCACTAACGTAGGTTTAAATCAACGTAAAACATTCAGCTATTCATGATAATGGCCCAAAACTGTTAATACTCCTGCACGGGAGTACTACGGTGACCCTCAAACATTTCCCTTCCATTCCCCCTAAGGAAGGCAGTATAAATCAAAATGATTACGTGGGAAGTCAGTTATGAGTCGGGGGCGTTAGTTAATTTGACAGCAATCAGGCCGGTAAATTGGGCCTTCTCGTAATTACCCAATCCACACCTGCGGCACAATCTTATGCCCTCGTACAGGAATGGGGAGGGGGGGATAAAAATAGGAGGTGGGGTTTATAATTGCCACCACCTCCACCCTCTTGAGTCCACGGATAAATAAGTCAATTTAGATTAGAGATCTAATAAAGGATATGAGATCGATTCTGAATCACCCTGGATAATAGATCTTGTTAGTAAGAGATGATGTAAATGAGAGAGAGAGAACAAGAGAGACAGAGACGGAGAGAGACATTTAAAATTTCATATATCCGTTAAACCTTCAATAAGAAAATGTCTTTTCATGTTTATTTGGTGAAAACTAAACTAAAATACCTAATTGTAAAAGTTCCGACGAGAAATATGGATGGCTGACCCCGTGGAACGCCATGGATTCGCTGTAGATGCGGGTTTGATTCCAGTCTGTAGCAGATCGAGTTTCATCATATCAGGGGCCGTTTAGGTGGCAATCGTTAAATGGCCCGGCTCTACAAGCCTAGATGCAGAAGCGCCCTAAACAAATAAAATAAATAAAAAAAAAAGGTCAAATACAATATAGGGAATTTATTATTATTATTCTAATGGCGTGTCAAGCCTTAAGTTCAAGAACGCCATATATAAATAATTGCTAAACAAAACAAAAATAAAGAAACGAAAGAAATATGTGTATTTACGTATATATGAAATCATTTACGGGCACAAATAATTTGGCCTATTGCTAAGCTTATTTAGCAGAATTTTTCATCAATATTTTTATATATATATAGATAGGTAGATATATTTTAACCAGTATTTTTGAATTATTTAAGTCATAAGTTATATGGGATTGTAAATTATCAACAAAAAAAAGTCGGTGCGCCGTAAAAAAAAAACAAAAACAAATTCGTGTTGTCCCTTGGTGGATCATTTGCTCAATTGTAGCCCAATTGTTTTGCTACTAATTTTGTTAATGTGTTTCTATAAATATTACTCAAAAGTTGAGTTTATGATTTTTTCAAGAATTGTTTTCATTATTGAAACTTTAATCCCTACAATCTTTAAAATCGTCCTAAAAAATAAATTAAGACAACTCACCTTGTACGTCAGGAGTGTGAAAAAAAGGAAGTTTTTTTTCTGCAAGTCAAATTAGATGCTTTATATAAAAAAGGTAAAAAAATGTCGGCCCATTGCAGTTATCTTTTCACACGTCTGCCATAATTACTGGTTATTGGTAGGATTCAGAAGCGAGGATATCCCACTGCAGACGTGTGGCCGTCCCCTGGGGCTAGGTTGGGATCTTAGGAATTCTGCCGCTTAAGGACTACAGGTACCCCTAGGGGCGAGACCTTGGATCATGAGGGCAAACCTCATGAAGGTTGATGACCATGCACAAGTGGAAGTCAATATTTGTTAGGTTAATTCTTGTGGCGTATTTTCCATTAAATGCAGAAACTTTAAAACCATGTCTGACCCGCTCCTGCAGTGTAAAATAAGCACATTACTGTGGGTAAGGCAGTGACTAAAATAAATGGAAATCGTTTTTCCTCCTTCATATAGTTTTGTTATTGATGTCTTTATTATTTTTTACATTCTTTATATGAATATATCTGTTAATATGATGCAATATGAAGGTTCTGTGCGCTAAGCCTCCCAACTTCATTCTTGATTAACATCTGATGACGTTGAAAAGGGCTTAGGCAAGGTCCATTCTGGCCCGGCCTATGGTTCCAATGAAAGAAAGAGAAAGCTGCGAACTTCACTTGATCACTGAAGCAGATCACAGGGTCACTGTCTTCTGAGTCGCCTTGGTGGAAAAAGTGGATGGATGACGCTCCATAGTGTAAAAGTTGGAATTTGGACATTGAGACCTTCTGGAGATGGAGGTTGGAAACGTAGAAGGGAGCATTGACAATGGTTCTTAGGACTTTGGTTTGCAATGTTTACCCAAGAGTTCATATTAGGTACAAAAATAATTCCCTCACTAAGCACATTGCTCAAACATGTGGTCGTTTACGCTGCATTTCAAAATAATCTCCTTAAAATAAGCTACATAAATAAGCATGAATAGTTTTACTCTTTTATATTTACAATTAAATACTGACCAAATCATTAATTTAAATTTAATTCCTCCCGGAGTAAACTCCAACTAAATTACATTCTGATACAAAATTATCTATGAAAGCAGCCGCAATGATTTAGAAATAAGAAACAGTCTTAATATTTGTAGAGGCACATCGTTCAAATATGAATCTCTGGAACCACCTCTCCTTGGATTGTTTCCGAACGGACAAAAGGTTTGTATGGTCTACCGCGATATGTTCGCAGCGGACACCTTTTAGCCGAGAACAAATCCCGACGAAGAAACGGAACAATACACCACCTCGCCATCTGCCCACGATGCTACTGTAGATACTAATTTGAGGATAAAAAGAGGAACCCTCAACAAAAGGGGAGAAGAATGAAGAGAGAATAAACTAACAAAAGGACCATTTAGTGAGATCACGCGAGTGCTCCGAGGCGAGTTAATGTACAATTAGTGGCGTTTGGATCGGTTTGTTTGTTTACACAATTATAATTCAATAGTTTATTTTTTATAATGACAACGCATGTTCGGGTGTACTTCTACTCGAAGTGTAAACATAGAACAACGCCTCAAGGATGGTTGAGCATTGGTAGACAATGATTAATATTTGAGAGTTGATTTGTTTATTAGACTTCTAGGAAGCAATTTTATAATAAAACAGTTTCAATTGTTGTTAATTTTTAACTTTTCCATTAATTGGTATGTTTCAAACATTTTTCTCCGAATGAAACATTAGTGGTCGAATGCCGTAACTAGACTCGAACGTGTTCCGAATATTAAAAAATTATAAATTTAATATCTGAACCCCGGAGGTAAAGGACACCATGCCACATATTTCTAATTTTTCAGGAGAGCCAATTTTCCATAGGTTTGAATTATTAAAATTTGTCGATACTTATAAAAAAACCAGTTTAAGACAAATGTTTCACATTGTTGTTGGCATTGATAGTTATTTGGGAGTATTGATCATAGTCAACAAAAACAAGTCCTCCACATAGTGTATAGTTTACCTCATTATATTTATATTTATGGGAACAGGACAATTATGTCAATTTAATGTTCCTCTAATTTAAATATAGTGTTCGGAATTTCGAAAGAGCCTTTGAGTTAGTACTCTAATATTTCTTTAAATACGTCTTGGGTATTATTCGTTAAATGCCTGCATCAGTAATTTAATCTAAAAATAAACATATGATAAAAAAATAAAAATAAAAAATAGAAAAATATCTATTGTCTCTCATCATATAGATGTATTATGTACCTATTAAGACCTTGTATTTTCTTATGAAATAGACCTCTTCCTATAAATTTTTTTTTCTGATTGTTTCAAATCGTATAACTTGAATAAAAGCATGAATCAAAATAATCTTTCCTGTAGTAATATCACTAAAATTTTTCTTAAAAAAAATTGTTAGTTTTGTGCAGATTCATTGGCGATTAAGACAAGCAACCCATTATTGTAAGAAATCAGCACGATTACCACGTTCAATACTGCCACCATCATGGCTCACTTTGGGCTACCGCTGCAATTGATTTTAATTTACTTCCCTTATGACTGATGATTTTTTTTCTATTTTTACAATTAATCATGTTTATAACATTGCAGTAATAATAAAAAAATAATTTTGCTTCATAATTAGCGTAAAAGCTAATGAGCACAATATAAAGGCGGGAAGAGGGCAACGATAAAGTGCCCGAGCTCCATAAGGTGCTCGCCCTCTCTTGAAAGGCCCGAGGGGATGTTTACACCGGAACGAGAGTCGGTAGAAAAGATGCTCCAATTAGGAATAATATCCTTCAACACATATTATGTGTTATAAAAACAATCAAAATCGGTCCAATAAAAGTTGAGGTTTACTCTGAAGGGGAAAAAATAAACATTAATATTGAGCTGACGTTTATTAACAATATAAAATACTAAAACCAGTCCGGTTTGTTTTAAATTTGTATAGGTTATTTTAAACAAAGTATTCAGGAATGTAGCAAACACTAGCACCTTTCTAAGGAATCTTCTTAGTTATACTGCTCCTGCGTGACAGATTTTTAATAAATAAAATCTAAAACAGACAAGAAAATATAATAGAAAAACCAATAACCGCTTTCAAAACAAGCCTACAACCTTTTACAAAGCCCACAGCCTGAGGGAAAAATAGTCCATCTCTTGAGACTAATGCAATACAGGTCTCGATGGATCTCCGTATCGATTTTATCAAAAATCGTGCTATCCTTATATTATTACCTAATAACTTTTCGAAAGCAGTTCCTGCTCTCTCTCTCTCTCTCTCTCTCTCTCTCTCTCTCTCTATATATATATATATATATATATATATATATATATATATATATATATATATAACGTATATATATATATATATATATATATATAAAACGTATATATATATATATATATATATATATATATATATATTTAAATGTAAAATGGCGCAATATATATTTCACATTCTTCTTTTTTCTTTTTTTTTTTCAAAAACACGGGGTCAATAAAGTAGTACACTAGTCATTGAAATTACATTTTTTTTAGCACTTTCCTGCTTTTAATGAAAACATTTCTTCAAATTTTTATCGATTCTACCTACCACGAGTAGATACCGACATGACCCGGTCATTATTTATATACCTTATATTTGTGCGTGTCTCTTAACACGACAAGGCCCCAATTTTTCTTTTTTCTACAAGAAACGTAGTATATATTATGCCCATAGGAAAGGACTTATCGATTTCGTTTAGCAGCAAAATCGGAAGGGGCTTTAATATTGAGCCAATTTATTAATTCCGATTTAGTTTATATATACATATATATATATATTTATATATATATATATATATACATATATATAAATATAAACTAAATCGGTCCATTATAAGTGGGGATATATTTCGGATCCATTGCGACGAGCCTTGGTATATATCGTCCCTACGATGTCAAACTATCGAATATGAATTTTGGAGATGGAGATGGTTAGCCGTTGCAGTGATACGAAGACAAGGGATGGTTGGGATTCGGCGACAAGGGATGGTTATTTACTTTCACACCTTTGTTAATGGTTTTACTGAAAACCACATTTTCAATAATAACTACCTATCTACCGAATGTTCATTGTTTAAAAATAAGATTGTTTTTAAAATTTATTGCCATGATTTATAAACTACGCTCATTTCTGAGTGTTTTTTTTAATTATAAATTTTTATATATTTAGGCTGCCAACCTGCAACCGAAACGTCCAGTACAGATTTCTTCCTGAAGGTCTGACGTTTTTGTCTCATAGCCGAATCCCAACCATCCCTTGTCTTCGGAATATGAAAATTGGTACAAACTCGCGAACGAACATTGACAAAGTAATATATTGAAAAATGCTCTTATTCGATACTTTATTTAAGGCATTAAAGGCTATTCTAAAGGGGTTTTAGTTCAGACAATTTGCGACAAGCCGTATCATACACAATCCATGAGAAAAGGAGATTTTCTCCAGCGGTGTTTCTTCTCTCCATGTCGCAATATTTTGTCCGTTTCATCTCTGACTTCCTCAGGCTTCTTCTTGCGTCCTTCGTGGTTAGTAAGGGGTTGAATCATTCCGATATATATATATATATATATATATATATATATATATCGGAACACACACATATCATAGCAGCAACCCCCTTCGTTTAATTCGAAGTATTGTAAATTCTTTCCTGAGTAAAATTTAATTAAACGAAACTACCTATTTCGTTTCGTAAAAATCAAGATGAGATGGACGGTATTGGTGTATACTATCGGGTGTTGGAAGGCGTTTCGACACGTACTACGCGATCGTTCATTAGTTCGATACGAACCAAGCCAGTCGGATGTCATTAATATCCTAATAACAGGGCTGGGTACCCGCGCCAACCTCTGAATTATTATCAAATTACGGATAACTCACTTATAAAATTAGAAACGATTATGTAAAACAAATTTAGTGGAATTACCCCCCTTTGAGTAGCCGTGGTATCCCGGAGCAGGTAAGAACGTAGGTAGCAGAAGAAGTGAATGGGAGCAGGGAACGTGAGAGAGAGAATGAGATCGTGAGAGGGGGACAGGGAGAGAGAGTGAGAGAGAAGGTGAGCGTAATTCGTTAGGTAAAGTGTAGCCCTGGGAGAGGCTGATTACGGGCAATCATAGGTAATTGTGACCGGAAATGAGGTAGCAAATGACCGGTGCCTTTAATTGGAGGTACCTCAGTGCGACAGAGGCTCCAGCATCTGTCCTCAGCTTTTGTAGTTGTATACTCATCCAAAAACAAAAAAACTGAAAGATATCTCAAGAGATCGCAGAAATATAGAAGGCGTAAGTTTTTAGGGATTTTCAGGTCCCCAAAAAATGTATGGCTACGTTTTGGCATACCTCTAACGCCTCAAAACTTCCGACCGTACGACTTTTATCATAAGTGACGTAACCTAATGCGTTGTGAGAGCGTAGAAAGATTTTCAGGGCACAGATCTCATAGAACATCGCCAGTCTAAACTCTCATTTATTCAAAAGCATCAGAAGTACAAGACAGGAACATATGTACATAGTTTCAAGTCCATCTTTAATTGTTGAGGATCTAAAATGTCATGGGTGGATGTCCACGTTTCAGATCGGTGTTTTTCTGTTATGACTATGAAATACATGGTAAATAACTCTGTATGTACATAGCTTCAGAGCTTGTGCACCGGAGGGCGGCACATGTGTCACTCTTCCTGCCTTAATGCTATGCCCCCTACATAGGTAAGAGTGACACATTTCAGTTGAATTATTTTTTGAGTTGCGTCACTTTAGAAATACTAGTGTGATATTTTGGATTATATTGTGTAGGTATATATCAACAGTAACGGCTACTAGAAAATCACTGTCGGACTTTTGTTGAAATAAGAACCCTTATTTCAATTTAAGTGGAGATATTAAATTTGTTAACTGAAAAGATTCCTGGTCCCGACCTAATATTCCGATTTTCGCTCGTTCCTTTTTCTCTGCCTATTTCTTTATCTATAATTTCCGATTCTAAAATCCGCTTTAAATGTTCGAAAGTATCTAATGGACTTATTTAAATGCGTTTCTTGTCGTTTCCATAGATAACAAATCGATAGGTGCTATTTCACTGTTCTAAAAGCGTGGGTACATTCATCGTTTTTGACAGCAGCTGTTTTTCTGCTTTCAGATCCAAAACCGCTATAGTGTGACCTTAATGATAAGTGACACAAAAGCGGATGAAACATCACGGACGGCATCCTGCCTGGAATTAAACGTCACTAATAGTGGGAAACCTTGACAAACAAATAACAGGCTAGCTTTTCATTACAGCTCCTAAAGGCAGCGGCTACCCGCCGCATGCGATAATACAATTAACTGTCCCCCATCGCACACGGACACACGGACGCACACCGACGGACGCACACTCGTGAGCAGTAGCCGGGTGCCAATTACCGAGAGCGCAAACATCGCCTCTAATTACCCACAGTTCAATTGACATGTGCACTCCTCTGGAACCGGGCTGTGGGTTCCTGCTGTTAGTCACTAGACAATTGTGCGGCCTTAGGGGTCAGTCCAAGGATAGATGGGATGTTCAGTCTGAGGCATTTTAACATTAATAAATGCATTTTTGAAAAATGGCTAAAAAACTTCATGGATCCTTCCTATTTTGTATCCAGAAGTCCGATTTATAACAATCCTATCGAAATCGGATTTAATCGGTAAAAATAAGGTGCCATAAATTAAATAGGATCACTTTGTTCAGAAAAAAATATATATTTTTTTGGTGTAATAGCATTTTAGTTGGCTAACTATTCCAAGTTGTAGGTTGTTAGTCAACCCCTCCCCTCCAAATCCCCAGGTGCCTTGGGCGTATATAGAAAATCATTTTGGGTAGGTATATAAATATATGTGGGGTATGGAATACTAACAATCGAGAACTTGAAATAGTTAGCCAACTAAAACGCTATTACACACAGCTATTACATTCAGTTATTTTTAAGGTTTTTATGGCACATATTGACCGAAATTAAATTTCGAGGGGCAGCCCTATCAGCCCCCACCCCTCCCTCTATACGCCCATGCCCCGTGATCCTCCTCCCAAATTATTTCCTATATACGCCCCTTCAACATTAACTTTTAATTGCTTGAAGAGATGGCTTCCTAATATCTATATTATCTAATGTTTGAATACAATATTTTATTGTAATTCATGACAAATATTTACTTAAAATTTGTGAAATAACAGTATTTTGGCTGAACGTAACAGCCTGAAATGTTGTAATAAAATTGGATATAAAAGTTGAAAGGTTCTACTCATATATTTAATTCTATCCATCGTAAACAACGGCCTATATAAGGGCTGTAGACCCCCCCCCCCCCTCGAAATTTTGATTTAATCGGTAAAAATGTGCCATAAAAACCTTAAAAATAAATTAAATAAGATCACTTAGTTCAGAAAAAATATTTTTTTGTGTGTGTAATAGCGTTTTAGTAACTATTTCAAGTTCTAGATTGTTAGTATTCCATAGCCCCCAAATGTTCCCAGCCCACCCTGAAAGGCCTCCAGCCCCCTCGAAATTATTTCCTATATACGCCCATGATCGTAAGGACCTAATTTAATAAGGAGACATTATCTAGCAATTACTGATAACGCTCCTGGGAATTAGTAGCAATTAAATAATGAACACGTTTCTTACAGGATGCGTGTGACAGCAACCAAAAAATGGTTTTGTTGTCGCTACATCTTCAGGGAAAAACATAATTGAATTTCCTTTAGCAGGCTAAGATCCTCGTTGGATAAGCTTTAATTATCCATCCAGCGGGAAAATACTTCGGAGATTACACTACTACAATTATTATTGATATAATACCACAATTAATTTGTCAAAAAATATCTCTAATTATACTGTTATCTCCTTTAATTATCCTCTAAAAATATACTTATAATAACAACAATTATTTGTTTCCTTACATGGAGGATATAATTGACTACAATTTTGTGTTTAATGTTTTCTTTTGAAAAATTTACTAATACCTTAAAGCGGGAGGGCGATTAGGTGCTGTTTATTGCTAATGGAATTGGCTACAAAACTACGTTCGTTGTAAATGTGTGTTTCCTTCTCAAGGTAGTTAGGAGTTTTGATTATTGTTTTTGAGGACTCGATTTATGGAGTATTGAACTCGGGTGAGTCATAGTGGTTCCTGTACAAGACTTGTCGGAAGTGGGTTGACTTGATCATTAAAAGGAGTTAGATATCCACCATTGATATTAAGAAAATGGTAGGCGTTCAATCGGCAAAAAGTCCGACTCGCAGGAACTGCGTCATCTTAGCGCGGATCCGTTCTTATCCCTAATGTCATTTGGAAAGGTTAGAATAGAAATTGTTAATGTTTTATCTTCATCTTTCGTTGAAAATGATAAAAAATATAAAATAAAATCTCAAAGAGATTCATGAACGCACGACGACGCATTTAAGCACCGATTTCTCCGAATGAGAACGCTCTATCGAAAATTACATTTGAACAAAAATTGTAGCAAATTTAATAAGCTTTCCAATAGATACTTTATATTTACTACGATTTCCCAACCGGTTTCAATATATAGAAGAAAATATTCGAAAATCCGGATCTAGTTTTTTCCCATTTTTCTGATTGTCTTGGAAGTGGTTTTATTAGATTGTCCAAAGTCAATTACGTACTTCCAAAACGTAAATATGGAAGCCTAAGTAATAGGATTTTTTTAGGGCGAATTTTACACAAAAAAGAGAACATGTTCCCTTGTATGTATTCTGGTTAACGAGCTTGACCTTTACAATCAATGAATATATTTTTATACCAAATTCCATTAAAATTAGTCCATTTTTGAATAAGCTTGAGAGCGAAATGTATTTAAGTTACTAGTCTGAATAAACAATTAATTAAATAAAACTGTCAAGTGTTTTCGAGACAAAAGTTAGTACAACCCAGGAAAAAAAATAATGCATATTTTAATTATTGGGTTGTACCATCCTTTGTCTCGTAAAAATTTGATATTTGTATTTAATTAATAGTTTATTCAGCATGTCTTACATAAAAAAAAACAATAAAAACTTGTATCTCAAATGCTAGAAATGAAAAAAAATCCCCAAAACCTAATCAGCAGTGACTTTTTTAAAATAAGACTAATTTATTTATTTAAAATTTAACGTCCATTTACTATAACCTACGAATTTTAGGACGGGTTATCTATAGGTTACCACCCGGAATAATTTATTAAATATCTTGAAAACGGGTAACTTTTGAATAATGCAATATGTGCTTAAAATCGTTTGTTTTGGCCAAAACTATCGCGATGGATCGACTTACCAATAACTTTGTATATATTGTATATACCCTATCCACTATTTTTTTTTTTTTTTTTTTTTTTACGGCGCATCTACATCTAGGTCATTAGCGCCGACATCCAGGGTGCAGCGAGGAATTTTACCAGCGAGCCGTGGGATGGTAAAATTCAATTCCGCCGGAGGTTGGGAATCGAACCCACCATCTCCCGCTTATGAATCCAAGGCGCTAGCCATTAGACCACGGGAGACCCCCACTTTTTCTAACCAATTAATTACGTATGTTCTCTTTTTTTGGATATATATGGTGTAGGTAAAAAAAAAATAGTACTCATTTTTCTTATGATCTACTTTATTCTTGGCTTGCTCTACCAAGAATAAATAAATCTTGAAAGCCAATAATAAAGTAGTACATAAAAAAAGAAATGCCATTTTTTCGCCTACGCCATATATATCCAAAAAAAAGTTGACTTATCTATATACAAATTATATTTTCCAAAATCCACGAGAAGCATAGATGATAAAATGCCATCATTTTTTATCGCCACTCCCAAATTATATCATCGGGCCGAACTTATAACCGGGTTTGCTACTTATAAAGGAGAGAGAAAAAGCGCTGAAAACCGTTCGTTTTAAGTTTATTTCTCTCCTTAGAACGCTAGGATTCATGATGAAACCATTCCGTGACTGTAATAGTGGAAAGAGCAAATTAACATAAAAATAGACCTCAAAATAAAAAAAGGGGAAAAAAATTCTTAGATGTGAATCTATATTAATTGCGTACTGTTTTAATAGCTTTGTATATTAAATGATAAGAACTCTGCTATCTTCAACCAATTATATATACATATGTAAATAAAGCTAACTTGATAACGCAAATAAGCTAATTCAATTACCTATATTATAGTATATTACAATATTAGATAGGTAATTTGCAATGCATCATGCATATTGCAAGCAGTTATTATGCAAAATGGGCGGAAAGTAGTTAGTTCGCAACCTTGCAAATGATAAACTAGGAAATCACTGACGCATTCCCATTTAAATAAGCTGAGAACAAAGAGAATTTTTTTTTGCTCTTTAGTTTTTTGTTCCTTTATGGTCTGTTGAAATAGGGAAATCTTCAAGAATGAGTTGCACAAGCTTAGTAACTTGTCTCTACTGATTTTCCCGGGCTTTTTGACAAGTGACAAGTATTCGTTCACACGTTGCACAGTGGAGCCAAACGGCCTTTCGTGTTTCAAATAAGGCTACACCCTCTAAATCTTAACCGATTTCAAATGACGTTTTGAAGTGTCAGTCTGATTTTTTCGAAGTCTAATCAGGATTTGAATGTTTAATTTCAACGATATCCATGCTGATATTAAGTTAGAAGAAAAATAAAATATTATTTTATGTTCAATTGTAAAAGTACATGAATTATTTACACGTAATTTAATAAACTAGGGAAACAAAATGAAACTTTGTATATTTATCAAACACATGAAAATATTCGATATTTATTTATTTTTTATATCAGCCCAGTTTAAGGGGTGAAACAGCATTATTAGGACTCATATGGGCGAATTTTCGACTCCTTCGAAGGATTTCTGGCGAAGGCTTCGTAGCCAGAAATCTCCTTCGCCGAGTCCTCTCCCTATCCCATGCTTCCTTCCACAATAAAAATATTAATATGGCCTCAGATATATTGGCACGCAACCAATTTCCCCCCAACCTCATAAAATCCCTTGTTAAAAAAGTAAAATCCCAACCTTCCAACACTATCTCTCCCAATTCTTCCCTAACTCCCAGTTCCCAAATGTTCCGATCTCTACCATTTACACCTGGACTGACTGATAAACTTACAAAGACAATAAAAAAATCCTACCCTTCCCTAAATTTTGGATTGAAAACTACCAACAAACTCAAAACCCTCTACACCAAACTCAAAGATCCCATCCCTTTTGAACATACTACCCGTTGTGTTTACCAAGTCCCTTGCCAAACCCCTTCCTGTAGTGGTGTATACATAGGAGAAACCATAAATGACATTCACTCACGTCTTACACAACATAAACGAACCATCACTAATAAAGAAATAGATAAATCTGCACTTGCAAAACACGCCATTACACAAAAACACACTTTTAACTTCGACGACACGAAAATTCTATCTACACAACGAAACAAAAGTCCGTCACGCAGGAGCTGCATAACTAAGCACTTTCCTCAGAATTTGGGTAGTGTAGATTGCTTTCCAGAACAATTTGCTTAAAATATCCTACATAAATAAAATAAAAACATGAATAGTTCTCTTTTAAATTTGTAATGAGTAACTGATCAATTAATAATTTGCTTCCAGAGTTATGTTTACACATAGTACCTATTACACTACGTAATAAATACAAAAAACCTCATATTATCGTATTTTGATCTAACGCAGGAACAGGATACAGTCACTCTAGCGCTCCTTGCGGTGGCTTTGTGAACCTACGTCTGACGGGCTTTTCTATTGAAATATATTACAAATTAAACCCCCGCTTTCCGATTGACCGATTCAGCTCATTTTTACAACACTTCTTTCTCATGAGTTACCCACGACGTATACCGCGTTTCGTTACAATACAGCAGAAATTACGACCGGTATGAGTATATTAAGAATTTGGGTCAAGAGTAAACCTCCCCTTCTAATGAACCGATTTAGTTTATTTTTACAACACATATTTACCTGTAGATTACCACTACGAATACCGAGTTTCGTCGAAATATACCAAAAATCACGGCTGGTAGTGGCGAATTGGTATTGTGGGTCCGGAGTAAACCCCCCCTCCTAATGAACCGATTTAGTTTATTTTTACAACAGTTATTTACCTGTGGATTACCACTACGAATACCGAGTTTCATCGAAATATACCAAAAATCACGGCTGGTAGTGGCGAATTGGTATTGTGGGTCTGGAGTAAACCCCCCCTTCTAATGAACCGATTTAGTTCATTTTTATATCTCACTTTTCTCTCTATATTACCACTACGAATACCAAGTTTCGTTGAAATATAACAAATATTACGGCTGACATAGTCAAATTAGTGTTTTGGGTTCGGGGTAAACCCCCCCTTCCGGTGGACCAACTTTGGTGGTTAACGAACTCGTTCAATCGTTTGCTAATTGAATGCTATATACCAAGTTTCGTGACGAAAAAACAAAAACTCTGGCCGCTATCGTGTTAACAGACACATATATATATATGCATATATATATATATATATATAGATATATATAAATTTTAACGGGGGTCATTTTCGGTGTCTACTAGGTAGGATCGATAAAGATTTGAAGAAATTTTTCAAAAATTCCGTCATGAGTCCAACCTCAATAGCTACTTTCCTTCGGAGGAAAGTGCTAAAAAAAGACTACAGATCTCGGAATGTGTACACATAAACTTAAACAAAAACAATATAAATTACAAAACTGACCAACAAGGCATTTCTCCTATGTACGCTAATATTTTCCAAATACTCTCCCGACCACCTACCTAGATTTTTACCTTGCCCCTTGGGTATCCTTCCATTAACACCTTTTTCTCCTTTCCTGTCATAAAATGTCATAAACATCTGTTTGATCATTACCGCCCGTTTCCCCCACCTCTTGCTGTTTCCAGTTACATGTACCCCTTGCAGATTCCTTTTTTCCTTAGACACTTTTCACAATGGTTACTTAATTGCCAACCTTGGTCTTCCTCTGCCGCTCGGCATTTCCATTGGTATGTAGTATCTTATTTCTTTGTAAAAATTAATTAATGTTACTATTAGCTACTATATTTGTCATTGGTATATAGTTTTCTTATTTCTTTGTAAAATCAATTAATGTTACTAATTACTATTAAAATCAATTATTGTACCTATTTTCTTTTTCATTCTACTCATTCTAAGAATTTAAGACGATATGTTCTGTTATAAGTTAAATTGTATCTATAGTTCTGTTACCTATCACAATTATAAATTTTTCTTGTTTGTTTCTGTATTAATTTCTTTTTTTGTCATTTTAGCTGACGAAGGCTACCAATGAGTAGCCGAAACGTCCGAAATATAGATTTTTTTAAAACAAAATCATATTGAGGTTTATTTAGCCGAATCCCAACCATTCCATCTTTACTTAAAATTATTGTTTGTGGTTGTTCAGGTACCAACTTACAAATGGCAACTGGCGACGAAAGGCAGTACCAAGAAAATAGCAGAGTTCCGGAAATACCAACCAGTAATGGCATGCTCGAAGAGCCGAGGCGTAAGTACTAAACGAATAATTGATTATTTATTTATTTTTATTATTTAAATAATTTATTTTTAGTTACCCATAAATATATACTATATATTAATAGTTTTCGTTATTTCGATGTTTCATTAGCTAAAGTACACGTTAAAAAAACAAATTTAAAATATTACTCTCTAAAGATATGTCATTCTGTGCGTATATATATATATATATATATATATGTATATATGTATATATATATATATATATATATATATATATATATATATTCAGTCATTGACGGTGTTTGAACACTTCTATAATAAGTAGTGGACTAATAGACTGCAGGAAACGTGAAAACATCAACATACCACGTGTAATGTACGAACTTTTGATAGATGGTAGCCAATACATATCCATTATTTTAGACTTTGTAAAACAGATAAACGTGTATGAAGAAATATAGCAAAAACAAAAAATCTTAAATATGTTAAAATTAAATTTTATTTGTACAAAATAAAGCGAAAAGATCGCATATTTAGTTTATTAAAAATAATGTATTACTTATCTGTTTTTTACTTTATAGTTGACCTTTATGTTTGATATTTTTATTATTTTATTTTTTTCTCTTTTTACCTTTCTTTTTTTTTTTTTTTTTTTTTTTTTTTTTTTTTTTTTTTTTTTTTTTTTTTTTTTTTTTTTTTGTTGTCTTGTATAGTATTAATGTCGATAGATTCAGTTATTTCATTCTTTATTTAAATGATTTATTTTTGATGATCTAGATATTTTATTTTGGTTGCACTCTACATGTTTATAGAGCTAATCGCCCAGTTGCTAGCTCTAAAACCAAATAAATAAATAAATAATAAGTAGTGGATTAATATATACTATAATGTTCTTCTGTTGGCGTTCCACTAGCTTTAAAATCTTGCTTTTTTAAGGTTCCTTCTATACCAAAACTATGTATGTCCACTTAGATTAGAAACATAGAGTGCCCATCAATAGTGGACATGTTCTATTTGGACAAAGGAAACCATACATCCGGCTTTAATTGACTAAATACCTTTCCTTGTAATGCGCACCTGCTGCTTCACTAGCAACTATCGGTTAGTCAGGACAGATACCAGAGGTCTCTGTGGCTAATTCGTATTTAACGTGTCGCAGTTGAGATAGTCGCCATATTTGTTTGTATTTGGTTGGTTTTGAATATTCGTGTTGTCAACATGTTAAAAAAAGATTTCCGCCAAGGTCGAAGTGTGCCTCAAACCGAGCGTAACATCAATGTTCTTTGGGGTGAATGTACGGTGCAACGATGGTTCCTAAAATTTCGTTTTGGAAATTTTGATCTCCAAGACAAGGAAAGTCACAGTAGGCCTTCAGTTTTTGATCAAGACCCTCAGTTTTCTTGGTAGAAGAAAACTCTCGCAAAACTACTTCGGAAATTTCATGAGAAGTTGGTGTTGAACACACAACATTTGTCATATGAAGACCTGCAATATTTTTGCAACAAAGCAATATAATCAACTAAGAGTAGTCCATTTTAAAGGAGAGTTATTTGACAAAACCTTTCGTAATTTCTGTTTTTTTTTTGTTTTTTTTTTAACGAAACATGGTATACGTCGTGGGTATCTAATAATAAACAAGGTGTTGTAAAAATGAACTAAATCAGGCTGTAAGATGAGGGGCTCGTAACTCTGTACTATGCGTGGAGAGAACTCTCCCGTCAAACGTAGATTAGCAAAGCTCCCACTAGGAGCGCCTCTGATTTCATATGACTTTACTACTCATGCTCTTATTTTTTTTTTTTTTTTACGGCGCATCGACAAATCGTGGCCAACATGCATAGACAAATCATGCTCTTATTATCTTTATATACGCCATTTGAAGCAAATTACTCACACGACACTACTCAAATTCTGTGTAAAGTGTTTGTTATGCAACTCCTGCGTGACGGACTTTGTTCTCGTGACGTATACGTTACGCAGCGTCGACATTTGTTGCCAGCAATTACAGAGAATTCGTTTTTTTTATTCCTCTCTCTCTTTCTCTCTCTCTCTCTCTCTCTCTCTCTCTCTCTCTCTCTCTCTCTCCCCTCTCCCTCTCCCTCTCCCTCTCCCTCTCCCTCTCCCTCTCCTCTCTCCCTCCCTCTCTCTCTCTCTCTCTCTCATCTCTCTCTCTTTCTCTCTCTCTTTCTCTTCCTCTTAATCCCTCCCTCTATCAATCTTTGCTTCCACTTGCAAACACGAACATGAGCAACGATTAACTTGTCCGATTCGCTCTAATCTCGCCTTACCCCCGCAGTTAGAATACTCATCTAGCGCGGCAAACGTTAACTCACGGTACGGATTCCAGCTGTGTCCCCAGACTCGGCATGCGTCATGCGAGGTATAAATTAATTCAATTATAATATTCGTGGTTAGTTAGGCCACGCAATGAGCGTTATCTCAACGATATATCAACAGCACAAAACCACCGACCCTAAAACTGTCGCGATCATTAATCGACGCGAACATAATTCATGCCCCAAGGAGCATAATGCCTCTGTCATTCCAAGATAATGTTTGTCTAAAAATTAATACTATCGACTGATTTGTGACCTTTTAACATATAATTTACCCATGGGTCATTAAGTATTCATTTATTTACCTATAATAATAAGTTGGAGTGTTTCTTTATAAGCCAACAGGTTTATCATTCATCCATAAAATAAAGACTCCTATATTGTGAGGGGGGACAATCAACATGCTATTGATCGCGTTTTAAATTGCAAATAAGCCCGGTAGCTGGACGTTTTTAATGATTCTTAACAATTTTTCGTTTTATATTATTAATTTTAACTGCAAAATTTCTGTAATCTAATTACTTTTTCAGTGGGTGCGAATTAAAGCATTTAATTTGTAACAATCTGATTTACATGCGAAACGTATTAATTATTTACGTCATGTGAAATTTATTTTATAATGGGACAAAAAAAAATTGGAGGGGAATAAAAGGCCCTTCGAAAAATGATTATGTTATGTTTTTATGTGATGTACTTTATTGATTCATGAAAAAAAAACTCCGACTCGCAGGAACTAGCGTCATCTTAACCCGTTTCCATTTTACCACTAGCATAATTTGGAATTTTCTCTCTCTCTCTCTCTCTCTCTCTCTCTACTCACTCTCTCTCTCTCTCTCTCTCTCTCTCTCTCCTCTCTCTCTCTCTCTCTCTCCCCCCCCCCCCTCTCTCTCCCTCTCTTCCTCTCAATCCCTCCCTCTATCAATCTTCCCATTTTACCACTAGCATAATTTGGAATGTTTTGAATAAACACGGTTATTTAGGACTACCTATCTATGTGCTTATTCCAGTCTTCCGTACTAGTGATGTGGTTATTTCTGACTTACGAACTAGCAACGCGTTCATCACAGACTTAACAACTATTGATATGCTTATTCCAGATTTCCAGACTAGTAGCGTGCTGTTTTTAGACTTCACAACTTGTGATGCGTTTATTACAGACTTCCTAACTAGTGATAAGTTTATCATAGACTTACGAACTACTGATGTGCTTATTTCCAACTTGTGATGTGATTATTACAGACTTCCTAGCTAATGGTATGCTTACAATCCAGACTTCCGAACTTGTTATGTGTTAATGCCAGACTTTCGAACTAGTGATGTGCTTATTCCGGACTTCCGAGCTAGTGATGTTCTTATTTCCTGGATTCCTAACAAGTGATATGCTTATTTTCTGACCTTACGAACTAGCAACGCGTTCATCACAGACTTAACAACTATTGATATGCTTATTCCAGATTTCCAGACTAGTAGCGTGCTGTTTTTAGACTTCACAACTTGTGATGCGTTTATTCCAGACTTCCTAACTAGTGATAAGTTTATCATAGACTTAA